>ML261713.1:0-31240 GCA_005239495.1 Nicotiana undulata
TTTCAAGAAAAATTTCAACAGCTCATCAATACGCCGAACGGGTCTACACTGCTCGGAATGACCTCAAATTTTGCGGACAAGTTATAAATGACTGTACGGAACTATTGCCAGATCTGGAATTCCATTCGGACCATGATATCACGAGGTCCAATTCCACGCTGAATTCGAAATCACATGAAATCCTGAATTCCAATTCAGGTGCCGAAATACTCCCGGGTCATCAGAAACCCGAGGCGAACACACTCCCAAGTTCGAAATCATCACCCGAAGCTGCTGGAGCTGTCAGAACTCGATTCCGAGGTCGTTTGCTCAAAATGTTGCTCGGAACCAAAATTAGCCAAATAGGCTAGCCTTCAGGAACCAAGTGTTCCTGAACTGGCCAAAACACTTCCGAATCTTGAACTACTGGCCCACACAAGTCATCAGGCACGAGTAGTCTCTATAGGAAAAGTCATTCACGGGAACGGAGTCCCAACACACAAAACGACCGGCTGGGTCGTTACAAAAGAGGTTTGTAAGAGAGAGTAAGTTCTTAACACAAGTCTATGTGTGTGAGAGAAGATTAGGACAGTATTATTGTTCCTTGTCTGTTTAATGAAATAGCATGAGTACTTATAGTTGAAAAAAAGTGATCAAATAAGGTATCAATCACAAATGCATGGTAATAAGAGAAGGCCGAATTCAATTAGTCAGGAAATCAATTACACGGTTCCCGTAAGTCAATGGATTTCAATACTCAAATGGTAAGGAGTCAAATAAGGCAAAGAGGATTAGTTCAGGACAAATAAGGAAGGAACCAAGTTGTTCAGTAGTTGGTAAGAACTCGGAATTAGTAAAAAAATAAGAGTCAAGCCAAGTCTTCCCTTAGTTAAGGGAGACATTTCAAAGACAAAGGGAAAAATGGCAAATAAGGAAACAATTCACATAAGGAAATCATTCAAAATACCTTAAGTGTAGCGTAAGTAATCAGGGCTAGGTACTTAGGGTTTAATTAAATAAATAATAGTAACAATCAATTAGTAGAGCAGTCGATCACATAATAAGGTAATAAAATAATTTGAAGTTGTAAAACAAAGGAAGTAGTCGGAAATCAGTACAAGTATCCACACAAAAATCAGGGATTCGAAATTGATACTAATTAAGGGAAGGTCTTAGCATATATAAATCAATACAGTACTACTTACAATCATTCAAGGATTCAAGATAATACTGATTCAAGTATAAGAAACGACAAAATCAAAGACTCAGTAGCACAGCGAATCAGCAATCACAAAGAAACATGAATCATTCATGGGAAAATAGACACACGTACAAATCAAAAGCAGGCATACTAAGGATTTAAGGCAGTGTTAAGAACAAATGTTTTAACACAAAAAGCCATGATCTAAAGTGGTAAACACTTAAGCATGCGATAAAAGTCACTGGAACTTTGAGAAAATCGTTTGAAGGAAAACGTTAGAAACCCCAAGTAAAACTTGTTTAAAATTGGAAAACCTTTGAGAAAAAGTGTAATAGTACTAGTAATAAAATAAAATATAGTGTAGATATAAGAAAACAAGAAGTGTCACATGTTAGGGTTTCACAGAAAACCTCTGAGAGGACGAAAAAGAACCTCGAACAGCCATGGCTTGAGCCTCAGAGGTCACAACCTCTCTCAGAATCACTCTTTGGATGCTTGGGGTGAACAGGGACACCAAGGGTGTAAGCATACGGGTTCTTGCCCTTCGAGGGCCTTGAGGACGACTTCACCGGCACAGGAGAGCCATGAGAGGCAAGAGGATGAGGGCTTCAAGGTCTCCGGAAAGGGGGATGGCCGGAGAAGACGAAGAGATCATCGGAGCTGAAGAGACGGAAGTCTCTAGAAGCGAATAGAGAGAGAGATGACCGGAGAGATGAGTGGTCTCGAAAGAATAAGGGGTCGGAATGGGGGTTGTTTGAGTTAATTAAGGAAAGAAGGAATCTGGGTCGTTGATCTTATTTGATCAACGGTTCAGATTTAATCAGGGGTTGGGGCGGGTTAAATTTGGGACCGGGCTGGATCGAATTTGGGTTATGGGTTGGGTAAATTGGGTTTGAAGATTGGGTTGAAATATGGCTAAAATTAAAATAGATGTGGCTATATGTTAAATACCCGTAAAAGTAGATAATTAATTAGTTAAAAATAGCTAATAATCGTATAAACGCGCAATTGAGTAAAAATAGGTAAAATCACAGTAATTAACTAATATTTGGTGTAAAGTGCATAAATTTCGAATTAAAATAATACAAAATGTCCAATTGGGCTATAATTATAAAATTGTTGTAATTGTAATTAAATGAAACCCAATTGGCTATTTTTTGAAATAATTGAATTTTAATGGAAGAAAAAATGATTAAAAATAACATACTGAGCTGGGAAATATTTTGACATTATTTATAGCATAATTTATGAATTATTTAAATATGAAATTATTAGATAAACAGGGAAATTATTTAAATAAAAATATGGAAAAATAAGAAAAAAGACTCATTATTACAAAGAGTAATTTTGAAAGCTTATATGCAAGTTTGAAAGAAATAATTTGAGGAAAAATTAGGTATCAACACCTTCTACTACCCCAACTCCTGTTTGATTATTTCTCGAGGATTACGATGTCGTATCTAAGAGACTGAATTTCCTATGCTGGCTTTCACTACGTTTATCTTGAGAGATCTACGGATTTATCTATATCCTCCTATATATCCATAACTAGGCTTTTCCTGAATCAACTACTGACTACCCGTTGGTCCACTCTCATATCTATATTTTATGTAGTGCCTCTTGGGTTATGTCCTTTGTCTTAACTTACCTCTCGTACGAGATCCTTATGTATCAAGTGTTCATTTCCACTTATTTATCAGTATCATCGAGTGCGAAACCCTTATTGATTCTCCCCCGCGTCATGCTTGCATAATGTTCTAGATTCATATTATATTTGTTGGATCTGAATAAATGCGATCTCATTCCTTTCACCTTTTTACCGCATTCTTCCTTTACCATTCGATAGTTACATCTTCACCTTTGGAATTTTGTTTTCCACATGTTCACAAACATATTACTCGCCTTGCAGTAACCATCTACACTAGATATAACTGAATTACTTACGCACAAGGGTGACACCTGGTGTAACTGGCACATTTAGTCCCTTAAGCTTAACTTTGCTCATAGTGCTTGCTTTAGGGAAGCGTTTTCGTGAACGACCTTTAAAGGTTATTCTTCTATTGTCCATTCTATTATCGCCGGAACGTCGTTTGTGAAATTCTCATGATGCCGACTATTATCAAATCCTTCGTTCCCTAATTCATGTTCAGTTTATCTTTTTCTCTAGCCCATACTAATTTCTATTACTCTGAGGGTATAACTTTTCCTTCTAGTAATCACGTGTGAGTCACCAACTCATTTCTCAAAATAAGGGTATGGCTTCATGGCTTATACTCTTGTATTGTCTCAAGGACTGTCTCCTCTCGTTTTTTTTCCTGCACTTGACTATAGTCTTTGTCATTATACCATATTCTGATTTACCGTTATCACTCATTTATCACAACTGTCACGACCCAAATCCTAATTCAAGTCGCGATGGCGCCCAACAGCGGGGTTAGGCAAGCCGACATAACCTTCACTAAGTGATACCCTTCCCATTCGATCAAACAAATCAGTAATTACCAGTTTAAAAACAACGAACATGATAATAGCCTTGAGTGAAGGTAAAATCATAGTAAATACAAGGCCGAAATAAAACATATACATAGATATACAACCCAAAACCCAAAATATATACCGCGTGTGTGCCAGGAACTAGTGTCACGTGTGTCAGGGGCAACTACTGAATATACAATGACTACAATATATACAGGGTCTCAGTCCGAATGAAATAGACATAGAGTATAACAAAAGAAACTCTAGGGTGCTGCTAGGAAGTCGCCAAGAACGCAACTCACCGTGAAGTAGGACCACACTATCAATATCCATCACCGACCTGAAAGTCAGATAGACCAGCCTCCGGACCTGTACAGTCAAGTATAGAAAATGAAAGGAAGTGCAGCATGAGTACACATATATAAATATGTACCCAGGGAGTATCCCGTCTAAACTCGAAGAAGTAGTGACAAGAGGTCGACTAGATACTCACTAAGGTCCAGCAACATAATATAAAATGAGATAAGGCTAATGCAGTAGGCATGTGAAACAGTAAACAACAAGTATATGAACACATAATGCAACCCAAGTAATAACACTAAGTACCAATTCCTCCTATTCAACAACACCTTGCTAATACTGTAATAAGTGAACCAGACTCAACTGTACATATACCAACACGGACAAGACAACCGGCCGGAGTCATAAGCTAGATCATAAGGACTGAGGTCATAAGCTCCCCACGATCGTGAATCATACTTGCGACTCGAGTGCTGACTCGATAGTAATAAGCTCCCCACGATCGTGCATCATGCCTGCGACTCGTGTGTTGACTCAATATTAATAAGCTCCCCACGATCGCGCATCATGCATGCGACTCGTGTGCTGACTCGATAGTAATAAGCTCCCCACGATCGCGCATCATGCCTGCGACTCATGTTCTGACTCGATAATAATAAGCTCCCCACAATCGCGCATCATGCCTGCGACTCATGTGCTGACTCGATAATAATAGTATTTACATATAGGTATCTACGGGTACCGACTCGACCGTGAACTCGACAGGGTGGTGTCAATATCATATCACTAATAGCCAATTAGGATTTACATTATTATATTTTTACCTCTCCCATGTCATTTCAACAATAAACACAATTTATAATACATACAATGGTTCAAATAAGGCACAAAATGGCATGCTCATGGGTCCTCCGGATACACGACATAGCAATATAGTCGCCACGTACAGACTCTCGTCACTTGGTACGTACGCGACCCCCTCAACATGTACACATAGAAAACAAGGAACCTATAGGTACATTTCCCCATTACAAGTTTGGAAAGTGGACTCACCTCGTTACGATATCGCCCCTCGGTTCAAGGATGCACCCGAATCTCCGAAATTCACCCTCGACGGCTCAAAACTAACCAAACATGGTATAATTGAATTAATTTAGGTTCCAAGAAGAAGAATTAACAAGGAATCCTATAATTAAGCATTCTTGACCGTTTTCTGAATTTCGACCCCAGGCCCACACGTTTGGATTTCAAAAATCTTGGAGGAATCACCTACCCGAAGTCTAAGGATCTAAGTTATGTGATCTATACAAGGATTCATAGCCCCAAATGAATAATTCACCAATTTATTCAAATCCCTAGAATTTCTACCCAAAATTTTATGATTTTTGATTCTTTAGGAATTAAACCCGTTGAATTCTATGCATAATAGTGAGAAGTAGAAGAGAATTACTTACCTCTACAATGGGTGGTCGTGGAAGGTGTTGCTCAAACTTGGATACTCTCTAATTGAGGTTGATGGTGGATAAAAATGAAGAAAACCCGTATTTTTGGACATTTAAAAGGGCTGGCAACAGTGATTTCCACACCTGCGACCTTGGGACCGCAGGTGCGGTCTCCCACCTGCGAGAATATCATCGCCCCTGCAGAAAAGGGCTTGGGACCCTGGGCATTGCACCTGCGTAGAAGGAGTCCGCACCAGCAGTCCTGCTCCTGCAGAAGAAGGGCCGCGCCTGCGATGGGGGTCGCACCTGCGACTGAGAGACCGCAGGTGCGGTCACACTAGAAGTAGCTGCACCAGCAATGGTTTTTCCTAGTTTCTGGCCTCGTGCGGGGTCCGGGAGGCACCTGGGCCAACCCGAGCCCCCGTCAAAACATACCAACAAGTCCCAAATCATAATACGGACTTGCTTGAGCCTACGGAACACTCATAACATCGCTAAAACTCAAAATCACCATCCAAAACCCCTTAAATCATAACTTAATAACTTCGAAATTTGTAGAATTCATTTCATTGCGCCGAACGGGTCTATACTAATCGGAATGACCTCGAATTTCGCAGACAAGTCATAAATTACTATACGGATCTATTACCGGTCCCAGAATTCCGTTTGGACCTCGATAAGATAAAATCCCGTTTCAAGCCAAATTCCAAACTTAAGAAAATACTGATTTCCATTTCGGGCGCCGAAATGCTCCTGGGTCATTAGAAACCCGAGCCAAACATACGCCCAAGTCCGAAATCATCATATGGAGCTACTGGGTCTATCAGAACTCGATTCTGAGGTCGTTTGCTCGCAATGTTGACCAACGTCAAACTTGGCCAAATAGGCCAACCTTAAAGAACCAAGTGTTCCTAAACCAATCAAATCATTTCCAAATCCCGAACCACCCGCTCCCGCAAGTCATAAAGCGCGAGTAGCCGCTATGGAAGGTTTTATTTAAGGGAACGGGGTCGTAATACGCAAAATGACCCGCTGGGTCGTCACATTCTCCCCACTTAAACAAACGTTTGTCCTCGAACGGGTCTAGAATAGTACCTGAAGTGCTGAAAAGCTGCAGATATCTGCTCCGCATGTCCTCCTCGGACTCCCAAGTCGCCTCCTCGGCTATTTGGCCCCTCCTTTGAACCTTAACCGCATAAACTGTCTTAGACCTCAACTGGCGGTCCTGTCTATCAATAATGGCCACTGGCTCCTCCTCGTAACTCAATTGCTCGTCCAACTGAAAAGTGCTATAATCAATCACGTTAGAGAAGTCGGCGTGATACCTCCGAAGCATGGATACGGGGAAAACTGGATGAACACCTGATAAGGCTGGAGGTAAAGCAAGCTTATAAGCAACCTCTCCGACCCGCTTCAACACCTTGAAAGGACCAAAAAAACCTTGGGCTTAGCTTGCCTTTCTTCCCGAATCTCATGACGCCCTTCATCGATGAAACCTTCAGCAAGACCTTATCTCCCTCCATGAATGCTATATCACGTGCCTGCTGATCAGCATAGCTTTTCTGCCTAGACTAAGTTATGCGAAGCCTCTCCCGACTCACCTTCACTCTCTCCAAGGCATCTCTCACCATATATGTGCTATATAACTTGGCCTCGCCGAGCTCAAACCACCCAATAGGAGAACGACATCGCCGACCATATAGAGCCTCAAATGGAGCAATCTCGATGCTGAACTGATAGCTATTATTGTACGCAAACTCCGCCAAAGGTAAGAACTGGTCCCACTAACCTCCAAAATCAATCACACTGGCCCTGAGCATATCCTATAATATCTGAACCGTACGCTCTGACTGGCCATCAGTTTGAGGATGGAATGCTGAACTGAGGTCTATCTGAGTGCCCATCTCCCTGTGCAAAACTCTCCAGAAGTGCGAGGTGAACTTAGGACCTCGATTTGAGATGATAGACATTGGCACACCATGTAGTCGGACAATGTCTATCATGAAAATCTGAGCCAGCCTCTCTGAAGTATAAGTAGTAGGCATAGGAATGAAATGCGTTGATTTGGTTAATCTATCCACAATGACCCAAACCGCGTCAACCTTCCGCAATGTCCGAGGCAACCCAACCACGAAGTCCATGGTGATGCGCTCCCACTTCCACTCCGGAATGGGCATCTGCTGAAGTAGGCCCCTCTGGCCTCTGATGCTCGTACTTGACCTGCTGACAATTAAGGCACTGAGCTACATACTGCACAATATCCTTCTTCATCCGCCTCCACCAGTAATGATGCCTCATATCACGGTACATCTTCGTCGCCCCTGGATGAATAGAATACCTCGAATTGTGCGCCTCTACTAGAATCCTCTCCCGCAGGCCATCAATATCAGGAACACACAATCTGCCCTAGAGTCTCGGAACACCATCCTCGCCCAAGGTAACATCCTTGACCCTACCCTGGACCACGGGTATGTAAGGCATGAAAGCATAAATATGAACAATAATGTAAAGAGAGATATAGGAGATACAACTTGTAGTATTTGAGTGCCTCTAAGAGATAGTGACATCAAATGCATGATACATATATATACATAATATTTTAAAAACATCCGCCTCTGTGGGCATCATCATCATATCGTACCCGGCCTCGAAGAGGACTCGGTAAAAACATACCCGGCCACGTTGAGCTCGGTAAAACCCAACTGATCAGTGGTTGCACAAGAGGTGTCGTACCCGGCCGATTATAGCGTGGCTTGGTAGAGTAAAATAGATACTATATATAATGCATGCTAGACTCATGGAATCACAATCTAAACCTTTTGGGGTGACGTAAGGTAGTTGCACCTTCTATTAACATTATGGACATCATACCATGAATATGATCTTCACTAAGACTCAAGGATCATACATACTTTCTTAGAATAACTTTGTAAGGAAAGAACAACATGGACATCCTTAGTTACTAGGAGTAGATTCAATATGAAATAGCGTATCGTTTACGTTCGTTTCACTTTAGATCACGCCAAAAGAATGAACGAAGATCCTTAACATACCTTAACTCCGTTGAGTCCTTAATACGTTCCAATCAATTCTTCAAACAACTCAACTCAATCTACCACAACATAAGGAGATTCAAAATCAGTGTTGAGTAAACGCTAAGTTTGCAACTTAAACTAGTAGCTCGTTTACGTAAATTTGGGCAGCATCTCCCCTGTAACAAGGCCCTCCTACAATACCATATACAAACAGCACCATGAACAAAACAATAACAACACGTATGCATCATTTCCCAACCGTATCTGCATGACAATATACCACAAAACAGCCTACACACCCAATCACTTCATACATAAAAGGACAACCAAAAGTAGTGTCAAATAACCTTAAAAATAACGACGAACAACCATCCCACCATTATGTAATTATGTGTTTTTTTCCCACACCTTTTATCCTCCAAAACACCATAAAAATCAGCACAAGAGGCCAAACAAAACAACCCATAAATAGTCCACTACAAGTCAAATAACTCGAACTCACAGCTTTCGATCACCGTCCCGTGAGTTCTAACTATTAGGAAACACATTTATCAACCTTTCTTGATATTTAAACACTTAAATACAGATATTAGAAGTTTTTTAACTATGAAATACTTTCCAAAACTCTAACTACAAAGGAAAGAGAGAGAGGCGGTATAATGACACTTACGTCATAGGGATCGTTTTGATGTTATCTCTTCTCGATTTCATGCTCAGGATGATAATCTTCTTTGAAACCCTAGAAGAGAGATTATGGTTATTTTTATGGGTGTTCTATGGACGTGTTATACTGAAAAATGGAGAGAAAGCCGATCTAAGACTTATATATATCAACTTTGGAAAAGTCGAAGAGGTGCTAGCTTGGCACCCTAGCATTGGCCTATCTTCCGACGCTTATATCTTTTTATCCGGATATCGTATGAACAAACGGTTAAGAGCGTTGGAAACCAAATTCCAAAACCTTCAATTTGATATATAACATTTCCCAATAATAGCTCATATAACAAACGAAATGTATTGCTCAAAAAGCTTTAGTGACACACCTACGTAAATATATCTCTACTCCTATGTCGTATCAATGAAAGGTTTAATGATTTGGAAACTATACTCACAGATCTTCAGTTTGGTAGGTAGATAATCCACTAATTCCAAGTATATTGGGGAAAAGATAAGCTACATTTGACCTAAGTTTCAACAAAATTATGAATGTAACTTTTGAAGACCTTTGCCAAATTTTGTTCCACAACTTGCGTGACTTCAAAAAGTGCCACACGACTGTCATACGATAAAAATAACTCATAGAATTACCTCATTATCATGTAATGAACCATATTCGCACCCTAAATTACATGTTATAACATTCCAAACTCGTCGACTTTCGACAAAACTTATTTTCTTCAATTGGTTTAACTTCTAAGCTTTCCAACCCTCTTTGCACTTGATATTCATGATCTTAAATATTTGTAAACTAAAAGGTAACATGATTAACTTACTTTATATGCTTCCAAAAATAATCTTATTTCTAAGCTTACATTAATTGACTTATGACGAACTCTCACCTATGAAAACAAGGGGTTAACACTTTTATATGAAAAATTGAGAAAGATTCTAATTTTGCCTTTAAAATTTAATTTACGTTGACTTCGGTCAACATTTTAGGTAAACGAATCCGGACCCATGATTTGATGGTCCAGGAGGTTCCGTAGAAAAATATGAGACTTGGGCATATGTCCGGAATCGAATTCTGAGGTCCCAAGCCCGAGAAACGAATTTTTCAATGAAATTGTTTAATTAAAATTATAAGAGTTTTTGGAAATTTGGCTATATTTGAAATTGATGGTATCGGGCCCGTATTTTGGTTCCAGAGTCTGGTAAAAATTTAATATAGTATTGGAGTGGTTCCTGTAAAATTTGGTAGGAAACAGAGGTCATATAACGTGATTCGGACCCGTAGTTGTAAAATTTGAAACTTTCAAAGTTCTTGAGATTTTTTTTGATTTTGATACTAAATTCGTTGTTTAAGATTTTATTTTGGCGATTTGATCGTACGAGTAAGTCCGTATGATGTTCTTGGGGTTGTGTGCATGTTTGGTTTGGAGCCTCGAGGACTCGAGTGAGTTTCAGATAGGCATCAGGGTGTTTCGGACTTCGAAAATCTGGTGTAAGTTGTTGTATCTGGTGTGTGTATTTTTTTATACTCTGCGAACATGTGGTAACCCAAGAAAATGCAAAGAGGTACGGGGAAGGGGCCTGGATTGTTCTATGCGAACACATAGACGTGGGTGCGTACGCGGAGCACTGGGGGCTGCTCTACACAAACGCATCAGGTCAAACGCGAACGTATAATGTTAGGAGGGTGGCTGGTTAGGGATTTAGGTAAGCCTATGCAAACGCTGCCCTTGTAGGCGAATGCGAAGGAAGGGCTGGGCTAAGCCTTAGCGAACGCGTAGCCCTACCCGCAAACGTGTAAGTCCCCATGAGGTAGTGTTTCGAAAACGCGACAGGGTTCATGTGAATGCGATGAACACTGTCGCCTAGCACTTAAAACAATAGAAAAATAAGAATATGACCATAACATCATATTTTCAAAATCAAGGAAGCTTAGGGGCGATTTTTGAAGAGGGATTTCACCACCAAGTCATACGTCTGTATTCTTAAACTCATTTTCTTCATTTTCCATCAACACCCATTAGATTTCTCGGCTTCAATCGTTTTCCTTAAGGGTAGAAATTAGGGATTTTTGGAGAATTAGGGATTTTAAAATTTTGGGAATTTGGACCTCCATTTGGGGTCGGATTCTGAAACTAATTACGTATTCGGGGTCGTGGGTGAATGGGTGATCGGCTTTTGGTCCAAACCTCGTGTTTTGATCAAGCGGGCCTGGGGTCGATTTTCGACTTTTTGGGAAGAATGATAGAAAACCTATAATTAAGCATTGGGTTGAATTATTTAGCATTTATTGATATTGTTAAGTTAAATATGTCTAGATACAAGTGAATTGGAGGCGATTTCTAAAGGGAAAGCGGTAATTGAGGCTTGATTTTGGCCAAGGAATCCGATGTAAGTGTTCGGTTTAACCTTAGCTTGAGGGAATAGGTATTGTGTCTTATTTGCTATGTGTTAGTGTAATTTGCAGCATATAGGTGTGGTGACGAGCATCGATACGTTGGTGTCAAGCGTGCCCGTGAGTAGTATAATGTGATTTGTGTGATTTTCTATTGAGCACTACTTGGGTTTAATTTGATAATTATCCATGTTGATGGTATTTCCTTGGTATTGCCTATTGTTAAGTATTGGTTCAAGTTCAGAATTATTACGTGAAGTTGAGTAACTAAGTGAGATTGGTTATAGTTGTTTTCCCTTGCCAAAATGATATTGATTCTACTGATGGCTCCCTTTCGGGGACGTTATGGTTTTCTATATTTGTTTATACTGTTAATTTTCTTGTTGGATCGCTATCATTTCATTTGTTTTGGTGAGAAAGAGTGTAAAGCACGAAGGGAGATGTGGTGCATGATATTGTGAGTGAGTGTTAAAGCATGAACGGTGATGCCGTGCCATATTATTGAAATTAAAAGCACAAAGGGTGATGCGTGCCATGATTATGCGAGAGTAAATTCACGAAGGGTGATGATGTGCCATTTTTATTGATTTTATGGCGAGGACGAGAGTAAAAGGACGAAGGGTGATGTCATGCCATTTTTATTGATTTTATGGTAAGGACGAGAGTAAAAGCACGAAGGGTGATACCGTGCACTTGTATTTGTGTTATTATTTCTGTCGTTTAAGTTTGGTATTTACTTTGTCACTTTACTTCGTTAGTTTATAACTTTATATTTCCTCCCTTCAGCATGTTTCCCCCTTTTTGTGTTAAGTTGTTTATTTCTTGTTATGATTATTGTTTTTCGTATATGATTAAACTACACAGGTTTATATGGTTTCTGTGTCCTAGCCCCGTCACCACTTCGCCGAGGTTAGGCTCGACACTTACTCAGTACATGGAGTCGGTTGTACTGATGCTACACTCTATACTTTTTGTGTAGATCCCGGTATTGGACCCTTCGGACCCTAGATCGAGGTTGCTGCCTTCAGTCCAGTGGAGACCCCGAGGTAGTCCTGCAGGCGTCCGCACGCCTTGGAGTCCCCTTTTTCCCTATTTTTGTTATGTTCTTGCTTACTTCTGAGATAGATGTATATGTATTTTGTTCGGACCACTATTTGTAGTATTCGTAGACAGTCCGTGAAATTGAGACACTTGTTCTGGGAGTACTTAGGCTTTGGATTTCATATTAGTACTTAATCAGGCCGTTAAATTATGTTATTCCATATTTTTACTTTCCGTTAATATTGCTATTTTATCTAGTAAACTGTTAAGCATAATGGAACAAGATAAAGTAACCGGTAACGTTGTCTTGCCTAGAGGGTTCAATGTTAGGCGCCATCACGGTCCCGCGGTGGGAAATTCAGGTCGTGGCAAGTTAGTATCAGAGCACTAGGTTGCTTATGTCTGACAATTCACAGACAAGCTTAGTAGAGTTTGAGGGATCGGTATGGAGATGTATGTGCTTATCCTCTAGAGGCTATAGAGTTTAGGAATGACTTCACATCTATTATTCTCTGTCGTGTGATTTGATTCTCGATGCTAATTGAACTTCTACTCTGTTCTTTCACATATGGAAAGAACACGTGCTTCTGCATCCACTGATCAGCAGCCCAAGCCCCCAACGACAACTCCTACGAGGGGTCGAGGACGAGGACGAGGACGAGGCCGTTCTAGAGGCTAGGGCAGGGGAAGAGCTCAGCCCAGAGCAGTAGCACCAGTGGCGGAGCCTCGGGTAGAGTTTGCTGATGAGGTTCTGGCCAAGATAATTTCGGATGGGCCAGCTCAGGTTCCAGAGGGGTTCATCGCTACCCCGGTACTCCAGGATGCTCTGGTCCGTCTAGTGAGCTTCATGGAGAGTGTCGCTCAGGCAGGTTTACTTTCGGTAGCACTAGCCGTCTCTCAGGTTGGGGGACGAGCCCAGACTCCCGCTACTCGCACTCCGGAGTAGATGGCTTCTCAGGTTCAGACTCAATCAGATCAGCCAGTTGGGGTAGTTCAGCCGGGTGTTGTGACTCAGACCGGTGATGGAGTAGCTATGTCTGCTGATTCGTTGTGGAGGTTGGACAGGTTCACCAAGATTTTAACTACTACTTATATCGGTGCATCTTCATAGGATCCCCAAGACTATTTGGATAGTTGTCACGAGGTTCTACGAACATGGGGATAGTTGAGAGATTATCGTTTGGCTAGACCAGTTGGGTCACCGACTTTGACTTGGGCCCAGTTCTCTTAGTTATTTCTTGAGAAGTTCCTTCCTATCACTCAGAGAGAAGATTATCGGAGGCTATAACCGTCACTCAGTATGAGACCAGATTCATTTCCTTGGCCCGTTATGCTATTATGATACTACCCACTGAGAGAGAGAGGGTGAAGAGATTTATTAAGGGACTAGCTCAGCCGATCAGATTGCAGATTGCTCAGGAGACATGGAGTGATATTTATTTCTAGGATGCAGCCAATGTGGCCAGACGAGTTGAGATGGTTCTATTATGAGGGAGTGGTCAGGGGTTTGACAAGAGGCCCTGTCACTTTGGCAGGTTCAGTGGTGCCTCATTTGGAGTCAGGGACTCTTTTGGTAGGGGCCATCTACCCAGGCCATTTCATTCAACACTTCAGGTTTCTCGCAGTTCTCTAGGTGATTGTGGTTCTCATATGAAGTATTCTGATCAGTTGCTTTACAGTGCACCACCAGCTCCTATCAGTGCACTGCCACTCCAGAGTTTTCAGGTGGTTACTCGGGTCGTCAAGGACAGCTTTAGGGCCAGCAGTCTCAGCAACCGAGAGCTTGTTATACTAGTGGTTATCTGGGGCACATTGCTAGATTTTGCCCTCGAGCCTCGAGCAGTTCTTAACACCAAGGTTCTCGTTCCATGGTTCCAGCATCGGGTATTTCACCGCCCGCTCAGCCAGCTAGAGGTAGGGGTCGAGGTGGAGATCAGGCAGTTAGAGGTGGAGGCCAGGCCGCTATAGGTAGAGGTCAGCAAGCAAGAGGTCGTCCTAGGGGATGTAGTTCAGATTGGTGGGGCTCAACCCCGATGTTTTGCTATTCCAGCCAGACTTGAGGCTGAGGCCTCCGATGTAGTTATCACAGGTACGGTTTTGGTGTGCAGCAGGGATGCTTCAGTTCTATTTGATCCAGAGTCCAAATATTCCTATGTATCATCCTATTTTGCTCGTCATTTTATTGTGCCTCGTGATTCTCTGAGTGTTCATGTATATGTGTCTACACCGATGGGTGATTCTATTGTGGTAGATCGTGTCTATTGTTCATGTGTAGTGGTTATTGGGGGTCTTGAGACTAGTGTAGATCTCCTACTCCTTGATATGGTAGATTTCGATGTCATTTTGGGGATGGATTAGTTGTCGCCTTATCATGCCATATTCGACTGTCACGCCAAGATCGTGACCTTAGCATTGTCGGGGTTGCCTTGACTGCACTTGAGAGAGACATCTGGTCATTCTCCCAGCAGGGTTATCTTTTATATGAAGGCTCGTCACATGGTCGAGAAGGGGTGTTTGGCCTATTTAGCTTATGTTCGTGATTCTAGTGTCGAGGTTCCTTCTATGGATTATGTGCCCATTGTCCGTGAGTTTCCGTAGGTCTTTCCTGCAAACCTGCCGGGTATGCCACCCGACAGGGATATTGACTTTTTCATTGATTTGGCTCAGGGCACTCAACCTATTTCTATCATGCCATATCGTATGGGCACTCCAGGGTAGAAGGAATTGAAAGAACAGTTGAAGGATTTGCTTGATAAAGGATTTATTAGGCCTAGTGTCTCGCCTTGGGGTGCTCTGGTGTTGTTTGTTAATAAGAATGGATCAATGAGGATGTGCATAGATTATCGGCAATTGAACAAGGTTACCATCAAGAACAAGTATCCATTGTCGAGGATTGATGATTTGTTTGATCAGCTTCAAGGTGCCAAGGTATTTTCGAAGATTGATTTGAGGTCTGGCTACAATCAGTTGAGGATTAGGGCATCCGATGTCCCTAAGACATCTTTTCACACTCGGTACGGGCATTATGAGTTCTTAGTGATGTCATTCGGGTTGACAAATGCCTTAGTTTCTTTCATGGACTTGATGAACCGAGTGTTCAGGCCTTATTTGGATTCCTTTGTGATTGTCTTCATTGATGATATTCTGATATATTCCCGCAGCCGGGAGGAGCATGAGCAGCATCTTCGAATCGTTCTCCAGACTCTCAGGGATAGTCAGCTATATGTTATGTTTTCCAAATGTGAGTTTTGGTTGGGTTCAGTTGCATTCATGGGTCATGTTGTATCAGCAGAGGGTATTCAGGTGGATCCTAAGAAGATCTCGGCGGTCAAGAATTGGCCTAGACCCACATCAGCTACAGAGATCCAAATTTTCTTAGGTTTAGTAGGCTATTACCGTCGGTTTGTGGAAGGGTTTTTGTCTATTGCAGCCCCGATGACCCGGTTGACTCAGAAGGGTGCCCAGTTCAGGTGGTTAGATGAGTGTGAGGCGAGCTTTCATATGCTCAAGACAGCTTTTTGACTACGACGTCGGTGTTGGTTTTGCCCATAGGTTCAGGCCATATACTGTGTATTGTGATGCATCTCGTATTGGACTTAATGCGGTATTGATGCAGGATGGCAAAGTTATTGCATATGCTTCGCGAAAGTTGAAGATCCATGCAAAGAATTATCCAGATCATGATTTGGAGCTAGCAGCCATTGTTCACGTGCTGAAGATTTGGAGGCATTATCTATATGGCGTCACATGTGAGGTGTTAACGGATCACAAGAGTTTGCAATACATGTTCAAGAAAAATGAGTTGAATTTGAGGCAGAGAAGATGGTTAGAGCTGTTGAAAGACTATGAAATCACCATCTTGTATCATCTGGGGAAGGCTAATATGGTGGCTGATGCTTTGAGTAGGAAGTCAGCCAATATGGGTAACCTTGCGTACATACCGGTCGAGGAGAGACCTCTTGCTTTGGATGTTCAGGCTTTGGCCAATCAGTTCATGAGGTTGGATGTTTCTGAGCCCGGCCGTGTTCTAGCTTATACAATTGCTCGTTCTTCATTATATGATCGTATCCGAGATCGGCAGTATAATGATCCTCATTTGCTTGTCCTTAGGGACACGGTGCGGCACGGTGGTGCCAAGCAGGTTACAGTTGGTGATGATGGAGTTTTACGGATGCAGGGCGTTTTTGTGTGCCCAATGTGGACGGACTTCGTCAGTTGATTAGAGGAGGCCCATAGTTCCCGGTAATCCATTCATCCGGATGCCGCTAAGATGTGTTAGGATTCGCGGAAGCATTATTGGTGAAGGAGGATGAAGAAGGATATTGTAGAGTATGTAGCTCGGTGTTTGAATTGTCAGTAGGTAAAGTACGAGCATTAGAGACCTAGTGGATTACTTCAGAAGATTGAGATTCCTAAGTGGAAGTGGGAGCATATCACCATGGACTTCGTTGTTGAACTCCCACAGAATCAGAGGAATTTCGATGCAGTATGGGTTATTGTGGATAGGCTGACCAAGTCAGCGCATTTCATTCATGTGTCAGTTTCCTATTTTCCGGAGAGATTGGCTGAGATCTATATCCGAGAGATTGTTCATCTTCATTGTGTGCCCGTGTCTATTATGTATGACTAAGGTACGTAGTTTACCTCACAATTTTGGAGGGCAATTCACCATGAGTTGGGCACGCCGGTCGAGTTGAGCACAGCATTTCATCCTCAGACGGACGGACAACCCCAACGTACTATTCAGATTTTGGAGGATATGCTACGCGCTTGTGTTATTGACTTTGGAGGTTCTTGGGATCAGTTCTTGCCATTAGCTGAGTTTGCCTACAATAACAACTATCAGTCGAGCATTCAGATGGCTCCCTATGAGGCGTTATATGGTAGGCGTTGTAGGTTGCTGGTTGGATGGTTTGAGCCGGGAGAGGCTCGGTTTTTGGGTACAGATTTAGTGTAGGATGCCTTGGATAAGGTTAAGATTATTCATGATAGACTTCGTACAGCTCAGTCCGGGAAGAAGAGTTATGCCAACCGCAGAGTTCGTGATGTAGCATTCATGGTTGGAGAGCGAGTGTTGCTTCGAGTGTCGCCCATGAAGGGCGTGATAAGATTTGGGAAGAAAGGCAAGCTAAGACCTAGTTACATTGGTCCTTTTGAGATCCTTGATAGAGTGGCAGAGGTGGATTACAGACTTGTGTTGTCACCGATTTTATCAGTTGTGCATCCACTATTTCATGTGTCTATGCTTCGGAAGTATCATGGCGATCCATCCCATGTGTTAGACTTCAGCAGTGTCCAGTTGGACAAGGACTTGATCTATGAGGAAGAGCCGGTAGCTATTCTAGACCGGCAGGTTTGTCAGTTGAGATCGAAGAGTTATCCTTCGGTTCGTGTTCAGTGGAGAGGTCATCCTGCCGAGGAAGCTACCTGGGAGTCCGAGTCCGATATGCGGGGCCGATATCCCCATCTTTTCCCTAATTCAGGTACTTTTCTATGTTCGTTCGAGGACAAACATTTTTTTTAGAGGTGAAGAATGTGATGAACCAAAAGGGCATCTCTTGTTTTAAAAGTCAAACCTGTGTCCAAGGCCTTGAAAACATCCCTTTGTTCATCTCGTTTTGCGTGCACAGTCCGGAAGGAAGCTTTTATATGAAAAATTGAAACAATGCTAATTTTGCCTTCCAAATTTAATATGAGTTGAATTCGGTCAACATTTTGGGTAAACGGACCCGGACCAGTGATTTAACGGTCCCGAAGGGTCCGTAGGAAAATATGAGACTTGGGTGTATGCTCGAGGTTCCAAGCCCGAGAAATGAATTTTTGAAAGAAATTGTTTATCTGAAATTATAAGAGTTTTTGAAATTTTGGCTATATTTGAAATTGATGGTATAGGGCCCGTATTTTTTTCCCGGAGCCCGGTACAGGTTTAATATAGTATTTGAGTGGTGCCTGTAAAATTTGGTAGGAAACGGAGGTCATATGACGTGATTCGGACACGTAGTTGTAAAATTTGAAACTTTGAAAGTTTTTGAGATATTTTTTTATTTTGATACTAAATTCGTTGCTTAAGATGTGTTGGCCCATGTCACTGAATGGGTTTTGAAGGTTGACAACAGGTGTCCAGTTGAACCAGGTCCATCCTAGCATACACATCTGAATGAAGCAGCTGGATCACAAATCGTACAAGTCTAAGAGATATAAGTGATTGCTAAGTATCAAAGAACTAAGAGAATGTCTCCTAATACGAAAAGGTTGCAAATTGATAAAAGAAGATAGAAGTTGATTTCAGCTAGGACAGAAATAGAGGAAGGAAGTTGAGTTACAATCAAACTCGTCTACCAAGGAAGAGTTGGATCAGAATTGTATCATGGACTCAACAACAGGCCTCTATAAATAATCAAAATATTACTGTTGAAAGGTCTGACGCACAAGTGCAAAAGTGAATCAAGTTCTGAAGCAAGAGTTCCAGAGGTTTTGCAAGCATAATTATTGTGTGATACAAAGGCTACATTTAAACTAGAAGGAACAATTTCATTGTTTGTATATCGAGTCTAGTTGATTGTAGTAGGAGTTTAAATATTGTATCTTATCAGCTTAATTAGAAGCAAATTGTAATTGGTACAAATTGTTCAACTTAGAGTTAGCTTGCAAAAAGAGTTTATTTTGTAAGTCTGTTTTGGCTCAGTGTTTAGTAAAGAGTTTTGGGCAAATTCTACTGACGAGTAGGTCGTGGTTTTTTCACCTTATGAGCCAGGTGTATTCCACGTAAAAATCCATGTGTCTTTACTATTACTGCTTAATTATTCCGCAAACTGTAGTAAGTAGTAGACTAAGAAGAACCAGGTTCTTCTTATTAGACAGCACTCGAAAATAAGGTATTGCACAATTAACTTATAATATTGTATTGTATTGATGTCTAAAACATCAAGATGTTACTTTGGCGATTTGATCGCACGAGTAAGTCCGTAGGATGTTTTTGGGTTTGTGTGCATGTTTGGTTTGGAGCCTCGAGGGCTCGGGTGAGTTTTGGATAGGCATCGGGGTGTTTCGGACATAGAAAATATGGTGTAAGTTGTTGTATCTGGTGTGTGTATTTTTTTATACTATGCGAACGCGTGGTAACCCACGCGAACGCGAAGAGGAAACGGCGAAGGGGCATGGTTTGTTCTATGCGAACGCATAGACCTGGGTGCGAACGCGGAGCATTGGGGGGCTGCTCTACGCAAACGCATCAGGTCAAACATGAACGTATAGTGTTAGGAGGGGGGATGGTTAGGGATTTGGGTAAGCATATGCGAACGCGGCCCTTGTACACGAACGCGAAGGCAGGGCTGGGATAAGCCTTGGCGAACACATAGCCCTACCCACGTACGTATAAGTCCCCATGAGGCAGTGTTTCGCAAACGCGACAGGGTTCATATGAATGTGATGAACATTGTCGCCCAGCACTTAAAACAGTAGAAAAATGGGAATTTGACCATAACTTCATATTTTCAAAATCAAGGAAGCTTAGGGGTGATTTTTGAAGAGGGATTTCACCACCAAGTCATAGGTTTGTATTCTTAAACTCGTTTTCTTCATTTTTCATCAACGCCCATTAGATTTCTCGGCTTAAATCTTTTTCTTTAAGGGTAGAAATTAGGGATTTTTGGAGAATTAGGGATTTTAAAATTTTGGGAATTTGGACCTCCATTTGGCGTCGAATTCTGAAACTAATTATGTATTCGAGCTCGTGGGTGAATGGGTGATCGGGTCTTGGTCCAACCCTTGTGTTTTGATAAAGCGAGCCCGGGATCGATTTTTAACTTTTTGAGAAGAATGATAGAAACCCTATAATTAAGCATTGGGTTGAATTATTTAGCATTTATTGATATTGTTAGGTTAATTATGTCTAGATACAAGTGAATTGGAGGCGAATTCTAAAGGGAAAGCGGTAATTGAGGCTTGAGTTTGGCCGTGGAATTCGAGGTAACCGTTTGGCTTAACCTTAGCTTGAGGGAATAGGTATTGTGTCTTGATTGCTATGTGTTAGTGTAATGTGTAATGTATAGGTGTGGTGACGAGCATCTATATGTTGGTGTCAAGCATGCCCTTGAGTCGTATAATGTGATTTGTGTGCTTTTTCATTGAGCACTACTTGGGTTTAATTTGATAATTAACCATCTTGATGGTATTTCCATGGTATTGCCTATTGTTGAGTATTGGTTCAAGTTTAGACTTATTACGTGAATTCAAGTAACTAAGTGAGATTGGTTATAGATGTTTTCCCTTGCCGGGATGATATTGATTCTACTGATGGCTCCCTTGCCGGGACGTTATGGTTTTCTATATTTGCTTATACTGTTGATTTCCTTGTTGGATTGCTATGATTTCATTTGTTTGGGTGAGAAAGGGTGTAAATCACGAAGGGTGATTCCGTGCGTGATATTGTGAGTGAGTGTTAAAGCATGAAGGGTGATGTCGTACCATATTATTGAAATTAAAAGCACGAACGGTGATGTCGTGCCATGATTATGCGAGAGTAAAAGCACGAAGGGTGTTGCCGTGTAATTTTTATTGATTTTATGGTGAGGATGATAGTAAAAGCACGAAGGGTTATGTCGTGCACTTGTCTTTGTGTTATTATATCTTTCGTTTAAGTTTGGTATTTACTTTTTCACTTTACTACGTTATTTTATAACTTGATATTTCTTCCCCTCAGCATGTTTCCCCCTTCTTTTTGTATTAAGTTGTTTATTTCTTGTTGTGATTATTGTTTTTCGTATATGATTAAACTGCACAGGTTTATATGGTTGTTGTGTCCTAGCCTCGTCACTATTTCGCCGAGGTTAGGCTCGACACTTACTCAGTACATGGGGTCGGTTTCACTGATGCTACACTCTGCACTTTTTTTTAAGATCCCAGTACTGAACCCTTCGGACCCTAGATCGAGGTTGCTGCCTTCAGTCCAGTGGAGACCCCGAGATAGTCCTGCAGGCGTCCGCAGGCCTTGGCATCCCCTTTTTCCTTGTTTATGTTCTGTTCTTACTTACTTCTGAGACAGATGTATATGCATTTTGTTCGGACCACTATTTGTAGTATTCGTAGATAGTCCGTAAAATTGTAAAACTTGTTCTGGGAGTACTTAGGCTTTGGATTTCATATTAGTACTTAATCAAGCCGTTTTTCGTATTTTTACTTTCAATTAATATTGCTATTTTATCTGGTAAACTTTTAAGAATAAAGGAACAAGATAAAATAATAGATAACGTTGGCTTGCCTAGAGGGTTTAATGTTAGGCGCCATCACGGTCCCGACGCTAGAAAATTCGGGTCGTGACAACCATAAATTAGAAGGGGTGGAGTATAAATTAACAAAATTGAGGAAACAAAACTTTAAAATATGCACACAGCGTATGTAGAGAAGAAAGAAACACTTAATATGTATTGAAGAATTAGGATTGAGTAAAACTCTACGAAGAGTTATGTTTTAAGAAGAAGTATTTTAGGGATAGAATAGTAAATATTTTGGTCAAAACTAAAGTGTTTATAAGCTGAAATTTGATAAGTTGGGGGAGACCAACTTATGGCTTTTAGCTTATTTTTGGTTTATAAGCACGTAACTTATAAATACTTTTAATTTTACCAAACGCGTAGATAAGCCAAAACTGCTTCTAAGCCAGTTTGACCAGCTTATAAGCTTAGCCAAACACCTTCTTATGCCAATCCAGGAGCATGATATTTTCTATTCATTCATCACATACATGTATTCTTTTTTATTTGCTCATGTGTGATATGATTGGACAGGATGCTTGTGACCACGCTGGGCGGATTCAATTGTTATGCCTGTGACCATGACAGGCGGATTATGATATTGTGCTTGTGACGACGCCGGACGGATTTTGTTGTTATTCATGTGACCATGTCGGGCGGATTATGATATTGTGCATGTGACCACGGTGGGAGGATTGATATTATTAGCACGTGAGTTGTCCGTGCAGCATGTGAGTTGCCCGTGCGGATCCAGATATCGATATTATAGCATGTGAGTTGTCCGTGATATTGATATTATTAGCACGTGGGTTTTCCGTGTAGCGTGTGGATATGGATCTACCCCTCTAGGGTCACTCTCTCACGTTTCACTATTGATGGTATACATGCGTATTGTGAAAAACTGGCGGGGGTTCTAGTTGATGTGAGCTCTAGGAGAGCTGGTAACTATTATTGGATTGGGTTGCGCGCAACAACGGGCGGATATTTTGGTGATTGTATTTCATCTTTACTTGAAATTTCCTCGACTATTTACCTGATTTTACTTGCATATCTTCCTTATATACTGAATTGTTGACTGAGTAGAACACTTTATAACAAAAATAGTGAGCATCAAAGTGGTTTTACCTGACATTTCCAGTTTTTAATCATGTATATGTTCTATATTTGTTGAAATTATGGATTGCACATGTGTTAGTGAGTATCATCTATAGTTCTTGTTTCATTTACCTCGCCGATGTTAGTTAGGATGCTTTTTGAGTACATGGGGTCGTTTTGTACTCATACTACACTTCATGACCTTGCGTGCAGATCTTGGAGTTGTTGTTATTGTTTATGGTGGGAGCTGGCGTTGTAGATGTACGCGCGTTGTGTTTGTGGCTATCAGTGGTCCTTGGTAGCTTTAGATTTGAATATTGTTCATGTACTGTCACGACCCCCAAATCCTAACAGGCCGTGATGGCGCCTATCGTGGAACTAGGCTAGCCAACCATCACTTTACTACGCATTTGTTTAATTATAACAGTTCACAATATAACAATAAGCATGCAACCATAATACAAATAATAGCGTCCCCATAATATTCTAAACAACCCTAAACAACCTCTCAGAATTTGAGTCAATAGTCATGAGCATCTAAGAATAAATAAATATAACTCTCCTAAAACTATAATATATGTCTCTGAATCAAATGCTAAGACTAAATAAGGAAGGGAAATGGAGAAGCTGTGGACGCTGGATAGTTACCTCGAAATCCCGTGAAATGTTGCTATCGAACCTGTGTCAGCTACTACTGCGAGTTAGTACTTGGATCTGTGCACAGAGGCACAGGGAGTCTTTTTGAGTACGCCAACTCAGTAGTAATGAAAATAAATCACAGTCTGAGTAATATAAACACACAGAACAGATACAGAATTCCACAAAATCCAGTAAAACACCAAGTCACCATGTAGTATTCATCACATAATAAGTTCGAAATCGGTTTTCGGAAATTCCTTGAAAACTAGTGCAATATCAGTATATCTCAATAAAATTCTCAGTGAAAACCAGTTTGAAAACGAAGTAAATCATAGTTTGAAAACTCAGTAAAAATCTTCGTAAAACTTCCCATCGGGCCATAATCATTTCTCGTAACATTTTCTTTCCGTATCAGCCCATCAGGCAACCTCACAATCACTCTGCCCATCAGGCAACCTCACAATCACTCTGCCCGTCAGGAAACCTCACAATCACTCTACCCATCAGGCAACCTCACAATCACTCTGCCCGTCAGGCATCCTCACAATCACTCTGCCCATCAGGCATCCTAATATTCACTGTGCCCATCAGGCATCCTCACAATCACTCTTCCCATCAGTCATCCTCACAATCACTCATCATAATCCCCGCAGGCATCACTCAATCGGTACCGGCGCTCACTAGGGGTGTGTTACAGACTCCGGAGGGGCTCCTGCAGCCCAAGCGCAATAATAAGCCACAACATGGCATAAATCACACACAATATAGGCCTTCAGCCTCACTCATGTCATATCATCCTCACAATATAGGCCATCAGCCTCACTCAGTCAGACACTCTCAATTTGCCCTTCAGACCATAATATACCGGGTTCTCGACCCAAAAATAGTGTTTCATTTTCAAGAAGTAGTATCAAAATACTGTGAGTGTCAAAAAAATTTCACAGAAAAGACTAAGTGAAAAATCATAACATATCAGTGAGGAAAATAGTAAAAACATCCCCCAAGGGGTAAACAGATCGGCTCTAGGCCCCAAACATGGCTTACAGCCCAAATCATATCAAGTATATACAGTATTATTGGAAATAAGCTTTAAAAACTGTTTCGCAACTCAATAGTCGCCTAAGTAAGGAATATATCTCCAAAGTTTCAACCTTTGCATTTCAAAACCCGTGAAAGGGTGCATAATCCGGGGTTTCATACCCTCGGGACAGGATTTAAAGACATTACTTACCTCAAGACTAGCCAGAAATTATTCCACAATGCGCTTGCCTCTCAAATCAACCTCCGAAGGCTCCAAATCTACCAAGTTTAGATTTTTATCATCAATATGTGTTTAAGGAACAATTTCCAATCGAAAGATGTCAAATTTAACTCAAAAATCCGAAACCGAGCAAAACCTGATCCCCGGGTCCGCGTCCCCAAACTTGGAAATTTTTACGGATAAGTGTCTTCATCTTTTCACGATTCCGTACATATAAAGAACACCAAAATCGGAGTCCGTTTGACCCCTCAAATCGACCCCTAAAGGTCTCATAATCTCATGCCCCAAAATCCTATTTTTCTACTATTTTCGCTGAATTAAAGGCTGGGATTATGGTCTATAATCACCCATAAACGAGTTTTAATAATCAAATTACTTACCTCTGTGCTACCCACTGATTTTCTCCTTCACAATTCGTCCAAAAAGCTCTCTGTCCATACACAAATGGTGAAATAAGGGTTTAAGTCGCGAAGGGTTTAATTATATAACTACCCAGTTATTTGCTCTCCGCGATTGCAGCATTGGCCCTGCGATCGCACTGACCAATTCCCCCAGACCTCTGCGATCGTAGCACTGTGCACGCGATCGCACAGTGCATTTGCCAGCCAACCCCACGCGCCCAAAACACCCTATGCGATCGCACCCTGGCACACGCGATCGCACTGGACCCTCTCCCACTTATCCACGATCGCAGGACATTCCTCGCGATCGCACAGCACAATTTTTCCTGCACTCTCCGCGATCGCATACATCCCCGCGCGATCGAAGTGAAGAATTTACTGCTGTGCAAAAACCAGAAAACCAGCTATGTATTCAAGTCCAAATGAGTCCGTTAATTACCCGAAATCAATCCCGAGCCCCTCGGGGGCCCAACCAAACTTGCCAACATATCCCATAACCTCATTCAAACTTATTTGCACTCTAAAAACATCAAAACACCAAAATTACATCGGATTCAAGCCTAAGAACTTTGAAATTTCTAAAATTCACCAATGATGTCGAAACTATCCAAATCAACTTTGTTTGACCTGAAATTTTGCAGACAAGTCCAAAATGACATTACGAACATGTTCCAACGTTCGGAATAATATTCCGACCCCGATAGCCTATTTTCCACTGCCGACCGGAATCGCCGAAAACTAACTTTCACCATTTCAAGCCAAATTCTACACTGGACATCAAAAAATTATTCTGAACACACTCCTAAGTCCCAAATGACCTAACGAAGCTATTTGAGCCATAAAATTTGCATTCCGAGATCGTTTACCAATAAGTCAACCCTCAGTTGACTTTTCCCATTTTAAGGCTATTTTTAAAGGCTAATTGACTGAACTCTCACTACAACCATTCCATTTCAAGCCTATCAACTCTAATACATCAAATACAGTATAACCAATCTATAACAAGTCAATAACAACAATTATAATGCAGGTTTTTACATAACGACGGACCGGGGTTGTTACATTCTCCCTTTCTTAAACAAATGTTCGTCCTCGAACGAGTCTAGAAACATAACTGGAGTCTCAAACAAGTGAGGATATTTGCTCTGCATCTCCCGCTCGGTATCCCAAGTAGCCTCCTCTACTGGCTAACCTCTCCACTGCACATTCACTGATGTTATCTCCTTAGATCTCAGCTTTCTGACATCACGAGCCAAAATTGCTACTGGCTCCACCTTATATGACATATCACCCTCTAGATGAACTGTGCTGAAGTCTAACACATGAGACGGATCACCAACATACTTTCTGAGAATCAACACATGAAACACCGGATGAACACTCGACAAGCTGGGTGGCAATGAAAGTCTATAAGCTACCTCTCCAACCATCTGAAGCACCTCAAAAGGACCAATAAATCGCGGACTCAGCTTTCCTTTCTTTCCGAACCTCATAACACCCTTCATGGGTGATACTTTTAGCAGTACCTTCTCACCTTCCATAAATGACACATCACGAACCTTCTGGTCCGAATAACTCTTCTATCTAGACTGCGCCGTGCGAAGTCGATCCTAAATCAACTTCACCTTCTCCAACGCATCGTAAATCAAGTATGTGCCCAATAACTTAACCTCACCAGGCTCGAACCAACCCACCGGAGATCAACACCTCCTACCATATAAAGCCTCATACGAGGCCATCTGAATACTAGACTGATAGCTATTATTATATGAAAACTCCGCTAATGGCAAAAACTGATCCCATGAGCCACCAAAATTAATCACACAAGCCCGTAACATATCCTTAATATATGAATAGTCCGTTCCGACTGCCCATCGGTCTGAGAGTGAAATGCAGTGCGCAACTCTACATCAGTACCCATACCTTTCTGTACAGCTTTCCAAAATTGAGATGTGAACTGAGTACCTCTGTCATAAATAATAGAAACCGGAACTCCATGCAACCGGACAATCTCCTTAATGTAGATACCAGCTAACCTCTCTGAAGTATAAGTAGTACTGACATGAATGAAGTGCGCGAACCTGGTCAATCTATCCACAATGACCCAAATAGCATCAAAACCCTTCGAAGTCCGTGGAAGCCCAACTACAAAGTCCATAGTAATCCTCTCCCATTTCCATTCTTGAATATCTAACCTCTGAAGCAAACCACCTCGTCTTTGGTGCTCATACTTGACCCGCTGGCAGTTGAGACACCGTGCTACATACTCAACAATATCTCTCTTCATCGTCTCCACCAATACTGTTGTCTCAGATCCTGATACATCTTCGCGGCACCCGGATGAATAGAATACCGCGATCTGTGAGCCTCTGCTAATATCAACTCTCGAATGCCATCCACGTTGGGCACGCAAATATGGACATGCATCCTCATAACTCCATCATCACCAATAGTCATATCTCTGGCATCACCCTGACGAACTCTGTCCTGAAGAACCAATAGGTGTCAGTCATCATACTGTCGTGCCTTAATATGATCAAATAAAGAAGACCGGGAAGCCATGCTAGCTACCACTCGTGGAGGGTCTAACAAGTCAAATCTCACTAACTGACCCGCTAAAGCCTGAACATCCAGGGCTAAAGGTCGCTCAGCTCCTGAAAGGTAAGCTAGACTTCCCAAACTCTCGGCTCTGCGACTCAAGGCATCAGCCACCACGTTGTCCTTCCCCGGATGATATAAAATAGTCAAGTCATAATCCTTGAGAAGCTCCAACCATCTCCTCTGTCGCAAATTCAAGTCCTTCTGCCTTAGCAGATACTGCAAGCTACAATGATCGGTGAAAATCTCACACTGCACTCCATACAGATAATGCCGCCAAATTTTCAAGGCATGGACAATTGAAGCTAACTCAAGATCGGGCACTGGGTAGTTCTTCTCGTGCACCTTCAACTGCCTCGACGCGTAGGCAATCACCCTACCGTCCTGCATCAACACTGCTCCCAAGCCAACTCTAGGAGCGTCACAATAAACCGTATAGGAACCCGAACCAGTAGGCAACACTAATACCGGAGTTGTGGTCAATGCTGACTTGAGCTTCTGAAATCTCTCCTCACATTCATCGGACCATCTGAATAGAACACCCTTCTGTGTCAATTTGGTCAGAGGTGAAGCAATAGAAGAAAATCCTTCCACAAAGCGACGGTAGTAACCCGCCAGACCAAGGAAACTCAAAATCTCTATAGTTGAATACGGTCTAGGCCAACTCTGCACCGCCTCAATCTTCTTCGGATCAACCTGAATACCCTCACTAGATACCACGTGCCCCAAGAAAGCTAATGAACCAAGCCAAAACTCACACTTAGAGAATTTTATATAAAGCTTCTCCTCCCTCAATCTATGCAACACGATTCTCAAGTGTTAAGCATGCTCTTCCTGGCTACGGGAATAAACTAGGATGTCATCAATGAATACGATAACAAAAGTATCAAGGTATGGCTGAAATACGATGTTCATCAATTGCATGAACGCTGCTGGGGCATTGGTCAGCCCAAATGACATAACCAGAAACGCATAATGACCATATCTGGTCCTCAAAGCCGTCTTTGGAATATCAGAGTCCCGAATTTTCAACTGATGATACCCCGACCTCAAGTCGATCTTGGAGAATACCTTAGCTCCTAGAAGCTGATCAAATAAATCATCAATACAAGGCAACGGATAACGATTCTTCATTGTAAATGTCTATAGTCAATGCACATGCGCATCGAACCATCCTTCTTTTTCAGAAACAACACCGGCGCACCCCAAGGCGTTACACTAGGCCGAATGAACCCCTTATCTAAGAGTTCCTGAAGCTGCTCTTTCAATTCCTTCAACTCTGCTGGTGCCATGCAGTAAGGTGGAATAGAGATAGGATGAGTATCTGGCACCAGGTCAATACAAAAATCAATATCTCTATCAGGTGGCATGCCTGGCAGGTCTGCAGGAAATACATCCGGAAAATCACGGACTACGGGAACAAAATCAATAGATAGAGTCTCACTACTAACATCCCTCACAAATGAATGATAAGATTCACAACCTTTCTCAACCATACGCTGAGCCTTTAAATAAGAAATCATTTTGCTAGGAACATGCTCTACAGACCCCCTTCCACTAAACTCTCGGAACACCGGGCATAGCTAAGGTAACGGTCATAGCGTGACAATCAAGAATAGCATGACATGGGGATAACCAATCTATGCCCAGAATTACATCAAAATCGACCATACTCAGTAACATCAAGTCCACTCCGGTCTCCAGACCCCCAATAGATATAAGACATGACCGGTACACACGGTCCACAACAATAGTATCACCCACCGGAGTCGAAACATGAACAGAAGTAACTAGAGACTCACGAGGCATATTCAGAAAATGCGCGAAATAGGATGAGACATAAGAGTACGTGGAACCAGGGTCAAATAAAGCCAAAGCATCATTGTGACAAACTGAAATAGTACTTGTAATCACTGAATCTGACGCCATAGCATCAGGCCTAGCCGAAAGTGCATAAATACGTGGCTGGCCTCCACCTGCTCGACCTCCCCCTCTAGGGTGGCCTCTAGCTTCCTGACCACCACCCCTAGCATCTTGGGTAGGTGGTGAAATAACTGGGGCTGAGGGCGAGGGCTGAACCCTCTGCTGAGCTGAACTAATAGGACGACGGGGACACTGCCTCCACTCATGTCCGAACTCTCCACACTCATAACAATTACTTGGAGCTGGAGATGAAACTGACGAAAACCCCTGCCATCGTGATAACCACCAGACGAACCATGCATAGAAGAACCTTGATACAATGATGCTCGGGCGAAGCTTTGAGCTGGAAGGGCGCTAAAAGATGAACGTCCCGGATGAGCATTGCGAGGATCATTCCCCGACGATACACCACTGTACGATGGGCGAACTAATTGTGGGGGTCCAAATGAACGACCTTTGTTAGGCTAAAATTGTCCGCTGGAAGGGGCACCACTGAAATTTCCTGATCCCCGAGGCCTCTTGACCTCTATTTCCTCACGATCCTGCCTACGAACTAACTCAATATCCCGAGAAATATCAACAACCTGCTCAAATGTGACCCCAGACACCCTCTCTCTGGTCATCAAAATCTGAAGCTGATACGAGAGGCCATCTACAAACCTCCTAATCCTCTCCCTGTCAGTAGGGACAATCTCAGACGCATGTCTGGCTAACTCAGAAAACCTCATCTCGTACTGGGTGACTGATAATTCTCACTGGCGCAGCTGCTCAAACTGCCTACGCTACTCCTCTTTGTGGGACTGAGGAACATATTCTCCTAAAAGATCGTGGAGAACTGCTGCCAGGTGAGAGGTGCTGAATCAACCGGCCTACGCCTATCGAATGACTCCCACCAAGTAAAATCAGCACCCGCAAACTGAAATGTAACAAACGAGACCCCATTTGTCTCCAAAATACCCACAGTACGTAGTATCCTCTAGAATTTATCAAGAAAACCTTGGGCATCCTCCCCCTCCGTGCCACTGAAGGTCGGAGGCTTAAGTCTGTTGAACCTCTCCAACCTACGCTGCTTATCCTCAGGCATAGCAGCGTCCACAAAATCCTGAGCTGGAGCAACCGGCTGAACTGGGGCTGCTCCTGGTGCCTGATTACCCTGTACAACCTGCTCAGGTGTCCGGGCAACTGGAGTTTAATTGCCTCCCCCGGCCTGAGCTGCAGTGGCAGTAGTAGACATAGCAACTGCCTGAGCCAAACTGGAACACACCGTCAATATCTGAGTCAGGGTCTCCTGAAGACCCAGAATAACAATAGGCACTGCCGGTGCCTGGGTCTGTTCCGCTGGAGCTCCATCGGCTGGAACCTGATCCTGAACGATAGGGGGATCCTGTGGTACCACCCCGACTGCTGCCTGAGCTGGTCCCCTACCTCTACCACGGCCTCGACCCTTTGTGGGTCTGGCTGGTGTCTGGTCACCCTGATCGGTATTGCGTGTCCTCACCATCTGTGAGAGAATGAAACAACGTAAGTTTAGATTT
>ML261714.1:0-46892 GCA_005239495.1 Nicotiana undulata
GTTGGGTTACTATATTTGACAACGATCGCTTACGTTCTTTTAAGGTGTAAATTGAGCGTATCAGGGATGCGAACGCGAAGGGTCGTCCGGGCAAGGCAGTGTGAACGCGGCGCGTTGACCGCGAACGCGAAGGGCAAAGGAGGTAGTTCAACGCGAACGCGTCCCGTTGACCGCGAACGCGAGGAGTATTGACCTGGGCATTAAATAATTAAACCCTCCGCGACTTAAACCTTATTTACACCATTTTGGTACGGACTAAGAGCTTTGGGGGCAATTTTTGAAGAGGGAAGTCCTTGTTCTTCATAGAGGTAAGTGTTCTAATCATCAAAACTCGTTTATGGGTGATTATAGACCGTAATCTCAGCCTTTAATTCATGAAAAACAATAGAAAAATTGGATTTTGGGGCATGAGATTATGAGACCTTCAAGGGTCGATTTGAAGGGTCAAACGAACTCCGATTTTGGTGTTCTTTATATGTACGGAATCGCGAGAAGATGAAGAACACGTTTATGTAAAAATTTCTGAGTTTTGGGACGCGGGCCCGGGGGTCGGGTTTTGACCGGTTTTGGATTTTTGAGATAAATTCAATATTTTTCAATAGGAATTTGCTCCTTAAGAATATATTGGTGATAAAAATCTGAACTTGGTAGATTTGGAGCCTTCAGAGATTGATTCGAGAGGCAAGCGCATTGCGGAATAATTCCGAGCTAGTTTTGAGGTAAGTAATGTCTTGAAATCCTGTCCTGAGGGTATGAAACCCCGGACTATGCACCCTTCACGAGTTTTGAAAATGCAAAGGTGGAAACTTTGGATATATACTCCCTACTTGGGCAACTATTTAGTTGCGAAACCAATTTCTAAGCTTATGCTTAATTGTTATTTATATGTTATGATATGTTTTGGGTTGTAAGCCGTGTTTGGGGCCTAGTGCCGACCTGTTTACCCCTTGGGGGACTGTTTTACTGTGTTTCCTCACTTGATATGTTGCGAATTACAATCAGTCTTTTCCTGATAAATAGTTTTGACACTCAGAGTATTTTGATACTATTTATTGAAAAATGAAACACTGTTTTGGGTCGAGAACCCGATTTGTTTATGGCCTAAGGGCTAATTGAAAGTGTCTGACTGAGTGATGTGAGGAGGCTTCCAAGCCTTATGAGTGATGTGAGGAGGCTTCCAGGCCTTATGAGTTATGTGAGGAGACTTCCAGGCCTTATGAGTGATGTGAGGAGGCTTCCAGGCCTCAGGAGAGAGATGAGAAGGCTTCCAGGCCTTATGTTATTATTGCGCTTGGGCTGTAGGAGCCCCTCCGGAGTCTGTAACACACCCTCGGTGAGCGTCGTTACTGATTGAGTGATGACGATTGCTCGCGGGGCTGATACTGAGTGATGATTGATACTGAGTGATGATTGATACTGAGTGTTGATTGATATTGAGTGATTGGGGGAATGCTTGAGGGCATCTGTTATGAGAAATGATTTTGGCCCGAGGGGCACTTTTATGATGATATTACTATGTTTTCAAACTGGTTTTACTGAGGATTTCACTGAGATATATGGATATTTACTTGTTTTTTTAAAGGAGTCTGGAATTGGTTTTTGAACCTATGAATTTGCCAAATACTACTTAGTGACTTGATATTTTACTGGTTGTTGTGAAATGGTGTATCTGTTTATGTGCTTTATATTTCTCAGACTGTGATTTCTTTTCATTACTACTAAGTTGGCGTACTCATAAAGACTCCCTGTGCCTCTGTGCACAGATCCAGGTACGAGCTCGCAGCAGTAGCTGACGCAGGTTCATTAGCAGCAGTCACGGGATTTCGAGGTAGCTGTCTAGCGTCCACATCTTCTCCATTTCCCTTCCTTATTATGTTTTTAGTTCTTGATTCAGAGACTTATATTATAGTTTTAGCAGACTTAGATTTAATTATTCTTAGATGCTCATGACTATTGACTCCAGTTCTGGTAGGATGTTTAGAGTTGTTAGGTTATTCTTGGAGGTTTGTTAGACCTATATAAATTATTGTTTATTGAATTGCTGTTTATTTTGCATTATGAATTGTTAAATGAGAACAAGTGCGTAGTAATGTGATGGTTGGCTAGCCTAGTTCCATGATAGGCGCCATCACGGCCTGTTAGGATTTGGGGTCGTGACAGTTCTATTCACGACTTGGAGGCTCAATTGAGTGCAAAGGTTGACACATGTAAAGCCCAACGATTTAGTGATGAGTTGTGTGAAGCTGAAAAAGATTTTCTAGACCAAATTGGGGAGCTAAAACTAGAATACAAAGCATTAGAACATGTTCTTGTTGATGATGTCGAGGTTGAAGAAGTATATGTTATTGAGGATGTCAAAAATAATATAGTTTTGGATTTGAGGCGTGTTTGTCCTCATTCTAATCATTTTTATGTATCATGTTTGTATGGAAACATGGAGATCAAGCCTTTGGAGAGATGTATAGATGAAAAAAAGGACTCTTATATTCTGAAATTTGCAACACCAGGGAGACAAAATGACATCTCTCACATAAGGGTCAAGAAGTGCAAGATGCGATATCTATTGCTTGGTTCCTCTATTTTCACAACAGCGCCTCAGGAACGTGATAGAAAAATTGATGCAAAATTGGGGGCGCAATTCATATCCTCAAAGTGGAAGGAAAAGTGATGAAGTGATGGTGTTGTGTCACGAATATAAATAAGGCGCTTTTTGGGAGGCACCATAATTCTATTTTTTTTGTTTATTTTTTTATTGTGTTTTTTTTTTTGTAGTGTTTTTTTTAATGTTTTGTAGGAGTACGAGCATGGAATCAAATCCAATGGTCTTGTGAAAAAGCGAGCAGGTGGTTGGAACTAAGTGTGAGGTACCCACACAAAGGACCATACCTGAGAGAAGTCTGAGTATCAGTGAGCTGCTAATTTTTCGGCCTGTGGCCTACCAGGGAGTCTCTTTTACCCTCTTATTATTTTAAATGTGCATTGAGGACATTGCTCAATTTTAAGTGTGGGGTGAGGAGATTTTGTGGGTGATTTTCTGTGCTATTTTAACTTAGTTGTAGTACTCGTTCTTAGTGTAGTAATTTTTGTTGGAAAAAAAAAGAAAGAAAATTGGGACTTTTCCTGATGATGGATTTTGTGGACACCTTTTTTGAGGGATTAAAGTCCAATGAAAAATAATCAAAAATATTTTATTGTTTAGTCAGATAATAATCCTCCTTGGTTTTTCTCTTTGCATCAGTTCTTTTCTAAGGGATGTAACTTGAACCAGGTAATTTTTTTTATTTTTTAGGATTAAATTATTTTTTTCTTTATTTTAGGAGTAGAAAAAGAGGGAGAAGAAAACTTTTGTTACTTGTTTGATACTAACATATTTAGGCCTGAGCTTGAGTAGTACTTTCCTCTAAGTGCTTGTGTTGGCCCAAGTGAAGGTTAGTTTTGAAGATTGACAAAGGAATCTCATGCACGAACCAGGTCCATCCCTTGTGTGCATAGACATGGGCAGATTAGAGCATGTGGGATGCACGTGGAGGAGATAACTTTAACTTGGTATAATTGATATCTCCAGATCAAAAAATTTGCATAATTGATAAGGAGAAGGACTCCTTAATCAAAGAGAACACTATCAAAGATAAGGAAGGAGTTAGAAGTTGAGATCAACTAGAACTCTTCCACCAAGGAAGAGTAGCATTAGAACTCTAGTTATTTCTTCATCTACTAACTCTATACATTACAGGATGTCCTCACTTTACATGCAATGCACAAACGCAGAGTTAAACAGGAACTGAGAGCAAAATAACAAGGCATTTTGCAAGCAATTCGTATGTGATTCAAGTGTGCAAACCTGAAGCTACATGAACCAGATAGAAGAACTAGTTCCTAGTGTCTATCTTTTATTCTAGTTCAATTGTTGTAGGTATTTTAATATTGTACCTTTCATCTTTATCTAGAGGCAATTGTAATAGGTACCCAGAGTATTCAAGTTAGAGTTTAACTTGAAGTTGTCGCAACAGTTAGAGGATGTTTGCTACAAGGTATTAAAGTTAGTCCCAGATTTACAATAGTGTTTTTGTAAATGCAGTTTTTGGCTCAATGATTTAGTGAAGAGTTTGGGAAAATCCTACTGGGAAGTAGGTCGTATTTTTTTCACCTTTTGAGCCACATATTTTCCACGTAAAATACTTGTATTATTTACTTTCCGCATTTACTATTTCGGCAATAGTAGGTTAAGGAACACACAGAAGAACCAGGTCCTTCTATAATCAGTTTCAGCGAAAAATTGGACACCACACAAATCACCCCCCCCCCCCCCCCCCCCCCCCCCCCCTTGTGTGGTATTGAAGTTAAAAGATCAATTTTTATCAGAGCAGGTTATCCTTAAAAAGGCTAACATCCTAGTAGAAACTCAAGATAAGTGTCCCACCTGAAAATTGGGAAGGACAATCAACTGCTAGGCCACCATTCTTCAATGTCCAGTACTACTCCTGGTGGAAAAACAGAATGAGAGACCACATCATAGGAGAGGACTATGAGCTATGGGACATTGTCATTGATGGTCCTCTGGCTATGATGAAGAAGAATGCTGAGGGAGTAGATGTGCCAAAACTAAGAGCTGACTGTACTATAGAGGACTTGAGAAAATGGGAGAAGAATGTCAAGGCCAAGAAATGGCTTGTGTATGGACTTGGTCCAGACAAATACAGCAGAATTCCAAGAGATGTATACAAGGTTCATCACACTGACAAATGAACTTATGTCACTTGGAAGGATTATTTATGAAGAAGACAAAGTTGAGAAGATTCTGACAAGGGTTCTGCCAGTCTCTTGGTAAAGCAAAGTTATTGTGATTCATGAATCAAAGAACATTACCACTCTTAAGTTGGATGAGCTGATTGGAAATCTCACTGCTTATGAACTTAGAAGGCAAACCATGAAGATGGATATACCCAAGAAAGAATGGAGCCTGACACTCAGAATCACTGAAGGTTCTGATCTAGAGGAAGATGAAATGACTATGATCACAAATGACTTCAAGAAGTACATAATGAGAGGAAAAGGTTCTTCAAGAAGTGGAAGCTACCTTAAACCAAGGGTTCATAAAAAACAGACCAATGAGGGTTGCTACAAGTGTGGGAAGACTGATCACCACATCTAAAACTGTCCTCAATGGGAAATTGAATTGAAGAAGGAAATAGCTGAACGAAGAAACAGGAAGAAGGAACAGGCTCAACCCAAGAAGAACAAAGGATAAACAAAGACTATGGTTGTTGTTTGGGGAGAAAGATAAGATGAGGACTAAGATAATGAAGATGGAGATGAACAAACATTTATGTCAACTAGAGAATCCGATGAGGAATCTGAGGTACATGTAATTCATCTCAAAGACAAGATTAATTTTTTGTCTAAAGAGATGCTATCTGAGTTACTTCTAGATTTCATTGATGAACTTGTAGATATAAATAATGAAAAGGAACATTTGTCTAAGTAATGTGTGATTTTAAAAGCAAAGTGTAAGAACCTAGAACATAGAGTTAGTAAGACTGTAAGAGAAAAATATTGCACGAAAGAACCAGGTTCATGTATGTGAATCAAATGTTTTAGAACTTAGATCTTAAAACCTAAAACTAAAATTAGGAACAAGTAAAAAGGCAATTGATTGCACATAACTCACTCTAGAAGAAATATAGGTAAACTGAAAGATGAGTTATATAAAAAGGATGAGCATGTAAGAATGTGAAAGGAGGACCTAGGCATGGTCAAGCATGAACTAGACAGAACTTGTAAATAGAACAGGTCCTCCGATGCTCTTTCGTGGCTACATCAACATGATAGTAGCAATAGAAGAGGGCTTGGCTTTGGGAATATGTCACCTAAATGGGATCCCAAAAGCAAGTACCTTAAACTTCCTGAGAACAAGATTTATACTCACCGCGGTAAAACAGGTCACTATAAAAGTGAATTTAATGCAAAAGAAAAGGAAAGCCAAAAGAACAAAAAAATTGTTCAAGGGAAGTATAGGCTACCAAGTTGGGCTAAAACGAATTTAATTCATCTATTTTCCTATAGAAAGGGACCCAAACTAGTTTGGGTTCCTAAGACTAACCCCTGATTTCTTTTTGCAGGTCCAAGTGAAGGGGAGCAGCCAAATTTGGTACATGTATATTGGCTTCTCAAAGCACATGACAGGAAGCTAAAACCAGTTCCTTTCACTTGAGGACCTCAAAAGAGGTAATGTCTCCTTTGGAAATGGGAAGAAAGGTGAGATCATTGAGGTCAGTTCGGTAGAGGCCAGCCCAACAGGCCTCTATATTTAGCTCCTCCACCACCTTCTCGTGGTGCTCCAGTGAGACCATATTTCAACGCCATGCCGGAGAGTTCTTACCGCCCACCAGTCATTCAGGGCCCCTCCGGCGGGTATTCAGGTCATCAGGGGTCTCCTAGTCCTTACTTCAGTGCCATGCCAGAGAGTTCTCATCGTCCCCCAGCTATTCAGGGTTCTTTTTTAGGGTAGTAGATCATGCCTCCAGTGAGATGTTATGAGTGTGGGGATTCAGGCTACATGAGGAGGACTTGTCCCGGGCTTCGGGGCAAGGCTATTCAGCAGAGTTACCAGCCCGCATTCTCAGCACCGGTGCCCCGTCCACCTAGAGGTGGAGGACAGGATGGTAGAGGTCGTCCCAAAGGTGGAGGCCAGGCAGGGGGAGCTTAGCTAGCTCCTATTCAGTCTAGTGGAGGTCAGTCTTCAGTACTCCAGCCATAATCTATGTTATTCCGGCCCGAGCAGATGCAGTGGCCTCAAATGCCGTTATCATAGGTATTATTTCAGTATGTGGTAGAGAGGCATCAGTGCTATTTGACCCAGGATCTACTTATTCATATGTGTCAGCCTTATTTTCTTGTTTTCTGGATGTTCCTCGTGAGTCCTTGGGTTCTCCTATTTGTGTATCCACTCCCGTGGGCGATTCTGTAGTGCTAGACCGGGTTTATCTGTCTTGTGTGGTCATATTCTGTGGGTACGAGACTAGAGCGGACTTCCTATTGCTCGATATGGTTGATTTTGAGATTATTCTGGGCATGGATTGGCTATCTCCTCATCATGCCATCTTGGATTTCCATGCCAAGACGGTTACTTTGGCCATGCCTAAGTTGCCTAAGCTGGAGTGGAGAGGTTCCTCAGTTAGTGCAGCCAATAGAGTTATTTCCTTCCTGAAGGCTCGACATATGGTCGAGAAGGGTTGTCTGGCGTATCTTGCTTATGTACGGGACACCACCGCCGAGTCTCCGACAATTGATTCAGTGCCAGTTGTTCGAGAGTTTGCTGATGTATTCCCTTTAGACCTTCTGGGCATGCCTCCGAATCGTGATACTGATTTTTGCATTGAATTAGCTCCAGATACTCAACCTATTTCCATTCCCCCGTACCGTATGTCTCCTAAGGAGTTGAAGGAGCAGCTTGAGGAGTTGTTGGCTAAGGGGTTCATCAGATCGAGTGTATTTCCATGGGGTGCTCCAGTTCTATTTGTGAAGAAGAAGGATGGATCTATGCGTATGTGTATTGATTACCGCCAGTTGAACAAAGTTACCATTAAGAACAAGTATCCATTGCCGCGCATCGATGATTTGTTTTACCAGTTGCAGGGTGCCAGGGTGTTTTCTAAGGTCGACTTGAGATCGGGCTATCATCAGTTGATGATTCGGGCCTCAGATGTTCCGAAGACTGCTTTTCGTATGAGAAATGGCCACTACGAGTTCCTGGTGATGTCCTTTGGCTTGACTAATTCCCCAGCAGCATTTATGGACTTGATGAACAGGGTGTTCAGGCCGTATATTGATTCCTTTGTCATCGTCTTCATTGATGACATTTTGATTTACTCACGTAGCCTGGGAGAGCACGAGTAGCATTTGAGAGTTGTGCTCCAGACTTTGCGAGAACAAAAGTTATATGCTAAGTTCTCCAAGTGTGAGTTTTGGTTGGATTCCGTGGCATTCTTGGGGCATGTAGTATCCGGAGAGGGTATCAAGGTTGATCCTAAGAAGATTGAGGCAGTTCAGAGTTGGCCACGTCCTACTTCAGCTATAGAGATCAGGAGTTTCTTTGGTCTAGCAGGCTACTATCGGTGATTTGTGGAGGAATTGTCATCCAGTGCATCCCCACTGACTAGGTTGACTCAGAAGAATGCTCCGTTTCGGTGGTCCGACGAGTGTGAGGCGAGCTTTCAGAAGCTCAAGACCGCATTGACTTCAGCACTAGTTCTAGTATTGCCTTCCGGTTTTGGGATGTATACAGTGTATTGCGACGCTTCATGCATTGGCTTGGGGTGTGTGTTGATGCATGAAGGGAGAGTTATTGCTTATGCTTCGCGCCAGCGTAAGGTTCATGAGAAAAATTATCATGTACACGATTTGGAGTTGGCGGCAATACTTCATGCTCTTAAGATTTGGAGGCATTACTTATATGGGGTGTCTTGTGAGGTTTATACAGACCACTGCAGCTTGCAACACTTGTTCAAGTAGAGGGATCTTAATTTGAGGCAGCGCAGGTGGCTTGAGTTGCTGAAGGATTATGAAATCACCATTCTTTATCATCCGAGCAAGGCGAATGTGGTGGCATATGCTTTGAGCAAGAAGGCGGAGAGTATGGGTAGCTTGGCTTACATTGCAGCGGAGGAGAGACCTCTAGCCTTGGACATCCAGTCCTTGGCTAATCTCTTGGTGAAATTAGATCTTTCAGAGCCTCGGCGAGTTCTTGCACATGTGGTTGCTCAGTCTTCGTTATTATGGGAGATTAAGGCTCGGTAGTATGATGATCCGTGCTTGGCAGAGCTACGGGAGACAGTGAGTCAGGGTGGTTCCAAGGAGGTTACTATTGGCGAGGATGGTGTTCTGAGACTTCAGGGCCGGTTGTGTGTCCCTAATGGTGATGGATTGAGGTAGAGGATTCTAGAGGAGGCACACATTTCTCGGTATTCTATTCATCCTGGTGCTATGAAGATGTATCGCAATTTGAAGCAACATTACTGGTGGATGCGAATGAAGAAGGATATTGTGGAGTACGTGGCTAGGTGTCTTAATTGCCAGCAGGTTAAGTATGAACACCAGAGGACAGGGGGCCTACTTCAGCAGATGCCCATCCCTGAGTGAAAGTGGGAGCACATCACCATGGACTTCGTGGTTGGGTTGCCTCGGACTTTGCGGAAGGTTGACGCAGTTTGGGTCATTGTTGATAGATTGACCAAATCGGCGCATTTCATTCCTGTGGCTACTACTTATACTTCTAAGAGGCTAGCTCAGATTTACATTCGAGAGATAGTCCGCTTGCATGGTGTGCCGGTGTCCATTATATCAGATCGAGATCCTCAGTTCACCTCGCATTTCTGGAGAGCATTGCACAGAGAGATGGGTACTCAGATAGATCTCAGCACATCATTTCATCCACAGACTGATGATTAGTTGGAGCGTACAGTTAAAATATTGGAGGACATGCTCAGAGCATGTGTGATTGACTTTGGAGGTTAGTGGGACCAGTTCTTGCCTTTGGCCGAGTTTGCTTATAGTAATAGTTATCAGTCCAGTATCGAGATGGCTCCATTTGAGGCTTTATATGGTCGGCGATGTCATTCTCCTATCAGGTGGTTTGAGCCTGGTGAGGCTAAGTTATATGGCACGGACCTGGTGAGAGATGCCTTGGAGAAAGTAAAGTTAATTTAGGAGAGGCTCCGCCCAGCACAGTCTAGACAGAAGAGTTACGCAGATCAGAAGGCAAGTGATGTATCATTTATGGAGGGAGATAAGGTTATGCTGAAGGTGTTGCCGATGAAGGGCATTATGAGGTTTGGGAATAAGGGCAAGCTGAGCCCGAGGTTCATAGGTCCTTTCAAGGTATTGAGGCGAGTTGGGGAGGTTGCTTATGAGCTTGCCTTACCTCCCATCTTATAAGGAGTCCATCCGGTCTTTCATGTATCTATGCTCCGGAGGTATCACACCGACTTCTCTCACGTGGTTGATTTCAGCGCTGTTCAGTTGGATGAGAGGTTGGGCTACGAGGAGGAGCCAGTTGCCATTATTGACAGACAGGATCGCCAGTTGAGATCCAAGAGAGTTTCTGCTGTGAAGGTCCAGTGGAGGGGCCAACAAGTCGAGGAGGCGACTAGGGAGTCCGAGGAGGACATGCGGAGCAGATATCCACACTTATTCAGCACTTCAGGTATGATTCTAGACCCGTTCGAGGACGAACGTTTGTTTAAGAGGTGGAGAATGTAACGACCCGACCGGTCATTTTGCGTATTCGGACCCTGTTCCCCTAAATAAGACTTCCCGTAGCGGCTTATAGTGATTTATGACTCGTGAGGACGGGTGGTTCGGGATCTGGAAGTGTTTAGGGCAGTATAGGAACACTTGGTTCCTTAAGGTTGGCTTTTAAGGCCAAGTTTGACTTCGGTCAATTTTTGGAGTAAACGTCCTCAGAATTGAGTTTCGACGGTTCCAGTAGCTTCGTATGATGATTTCGGACTTGTGCGTATGTCCAGAATGGGTTTTAGATGACCGGGGAGCGTTTCGATGCCAGATAACGAAAATAGAGTTTCCTTAAGTTCATAATTTGGTTTAGAACGTGTTTTTATGTTATCGAGGTCCGAACATAATTCTGAGACTGGGAATAGTTCCGTTATGTCATTTATGACTTGCCTGCAAAACTTGGTGTCATTCCGAGTAGTATAGGTCGGTTCTGCGCATTGAAACCGAATTCAAGAACTTGAAATTTCTTAAGTTTGATTCTAGGAGTTTTGAGGTGTGATTTGGAGTTTTAGCGTTGTTTTGGGTGTTTCGAAGGCTCGAGCGGGTCCTTAATATGATTTAGGACTTGTTGGTACAATTGCACGGGGGCTCGGGTGGGCCCAGGTGCCTCCCGGACACCAAATGGGGCCAAAAACCAGCAACATCAGCTACTGGTGCACTAGGTCTGGTGTGATTGCAGGTGCGGTTGCCCAGATCGCAGGTGCGAGACCGCCCCTGCGGTCAAGGCCTCGCAGGTGCGGCCCCAGGGGAGATGGTCCAAATCTGCAGGTGTGGACCTTTCTCCGCAAGAGCGGATCCGCTGGTGCGGAAATCTCTCCGCAGGTGCGATCCCCAGCCTCCTTGCCAACTTCCGCAGGTGCGAGCCTTGGCTCGCAGGTGCGGTCCTCGAGCCGCAGGTGAGAGATCACTGAAGGTTGTGAGCTCATTTAATACAGGACGTAACCATTTTTCACCATTTCTTCTCCACCATAGGCGATTTTGAGAGCTCACAAGAGGGTATTCGGCCTAGCTACTAAGAGGTAAGTAATTTCCATTTAAATGTTGGTTTATTACATCAAATCTTAGGTAGATTAACACCCAATTAGTGCAAATCAAAGGGGTTAGAGTGGAAATCTAGGGTTGATGAACTTTAGATAATTTCACCACTTATCTACCATGAAATCATACAAAAACTATATATTAATGATCCTTAGGTTATGGGTGAGTGTTTTCTTCAAATATTTCAGAAATCCGAGCATGTGGGCCCGAGGGTGTGGATTTCATCAAGAATGATGAATTAACTAAACTAGTAAGAGAATTCCATACTTTTGAGTGTATATTAACCTATTTATATAATATTCTTACTAGTTTCGCGTCCTCGGGTGTAAAGTTTGGAGTTTCGGGCGCGTTCTTGGTTCGAGAAGTAGGTTCGGCACGAGGTGAGTATCCTTTCCAACCTTGTAAGAGGGAACTGTCCCCATAGGTAATTATAAATGATTAAATGTCCTTATTTGCGGGGGTTGCGCATGCACGAAGTGACGAGAGCCCGTGCGTAGCTACTACCATGTTATGTCGGCTAGTCTTTAGGACTCACAAGCATGTTTATGTGCCTTGCCTGTATCTCTACATGTATTCCTAGTTGATTATTATCCTTGAACTAGCATGAGAATAATGGAAAGTTACATTAACTTTTACTGTTTCCTTGAACCTTATTTTTCGAGTATAATCTTTATAAATTCCTGAATTTCCTGATAAATTCTGTGTATGTTTACGAGCACCCGTGTCGCATTTATCGTTTCGCGAGCAGGGTAATATATGCATCTATGGTTCGACCGTTTGAGCCGTTCTACCCTCGGCAGTGCACATTTATTTTGCATCGCTTTAGCCGTACGCCTCGGCATACTATATGCTATGTATTTGACTGAGAGTCTTGTTGTTATTATCAAATAAATTGTTCTATGTGGAAGGGAACTTGGGACTCTTATTATAATTGTTATTTGACACTTGCGGGTAGATTGTAGTTCATATACCTGATTTTCCATGTCTTCTTGATTTCCATAACTGCTAATCCGGCCTAGATTTATTTAATTGTACTATTTCTAATGACCCTAGTGAGTAATACGTCTACTTCTCGTCACTACTTCTTCGAGTTTAGACGGGATACTCACTGGGTACATATTTATTTATATGTACTAATGCTACGCTTATGTACTTAATTGTACAGGTTCTGAAGCAGTTGCATCTGGTCATCATACCGGTGTTCGCCACTGAGAGTATTATCTTGACCCGACTACACTGTGAGTTGCTCCTCTTGGCGTTCCTCAGTAGAACTGTGGAGTTTTCTACTATTTTTTTGGGATAATTCTGTCTATCCTTTTCAGGCAGTAGTACATTTATTTTTGTCTAGTTTTGTATATTCCACTAGTGGCCTGTGGACTTGTGACACCAGATCTTCGCTCGTGTAGTAGATTTTCCTAGTCTTTTGCTATACTGTATATGTTGGCAAACAGTTTTTGAGTTACATTGAATTAAGTTGCCTCGCTTAACCGCTTCCATTAAATGATTTCTTAACTTAAAATTTGACAAGTACTTAAAGATCCAATAAGTAAGGTGACCTCATTAGTGAACCAGTGTTGGCTTTCCTGACTCCGAGGTTGGGCGCCATCACGATCTGAGTAGGAATTTGGGTCGTGACAGCGAAGCCGCTGAAGGGCTGGTTAAACTTGGGCAAAATGTAGATGAACTTGGTTCATTTGTAGATGAAACCCTCGCAGACCTATTGAAGAAAGTGACTGACAGCTACAACCCAAAGAATAAGAGAACTTCCAAGGCTAAGACCCCTAGCATTGATAGGGCTAACAAGAAAAGGAATGTTGCCCCTTCTGACACTGTTGAAATTCCTCCCACAAGAGGAAGAGCCACAACAAATCAGCTAAAGCAGAATGAGGCAGATTTGCAAAGAGCCTTAGAAGAAAGCAAAAGAAAAAAGGTAGAAAAAAGGAAGAAGAAGGTGGATGAGCTTGTTGAGACTGTTGACATTGATGTGATGGACCTGGTCCATCAAGAAGAAGTTTTTATTGAGGAAGTGGAGGTTCAGACTCCCAAACCAAAGAAATCCAAGAATTACACTAAGAAGTATATTTCTAATTCAAAGTCTTTTGAACCATCCACCCTGGCAAAAAGGACCAGGTCTGCTATGAAAACTAAGCAAGTAAAAATTTCTGAGGAAGAGGAATGGAGTGGAGAAAAGGAAGATGAATCAGACACTTAGAAGGACAATATGGCCAAGTTTGGCAAGAGAACAATTCTAAGGGGTAGACTCCTCAGAGATTTGGAGGAGGAAGTAATGGTGCTTGCCGCGCCCCCTTTTTCCTAGCGAGATTGGGTAAGGACTCGAAATTACCTTGACGGGAAGGTGTTAGCCACCCCTCGAGGTCCACAACGGTGGGTCCCGGCCAAACTCATTTTGTGAATTAGTCAATAAGGAAATAAAGCAATTTGAACACATAAGGATTATTACAAAAACATGAATAAATGGGTCCTAAGTTTATTAGCTTATAGGATCACTTCCGTGCAATACCCGATAAACTTTCCTCAAATAGAGGTGTTATGCGTGGCATTGGCGCACTGGTCATAATATCCTTTACTACCCAATTACCCTCCCCTTAATGGTTATATAAGTGATTTTAATTAAACGTGTACTTTATGCGTGCATTACCCGTCCCTTACATGTGGTCCTGGAGGTGCTTAGGACCTCTACTTAAGGTAGTTCTTGACTCACCTATGGTGTTCAAAAAGGATAAAATCTAAACGACAAGAAAAACAAATAGGATTGTCATATAACAGAGCATACTGATTAACAAGGTCATAGAGCAGGCTGGGGTAGGTTGACATTTTCCAACTACCAAGTTCATAACACTCACGAGGATATAACATACTGATTTAGGGTCTTAAACGGGAAACACATAAGTCTAACAGTCAGACCTAATGATAGAAGTAATCATACTGACTTAAAGCAATAGACAGAAAAACATAGAAGTTTAATATAGGAGTAGGCATGCTAATCAATTCATAGAAACGACAAGGATTTAACTAAATAGAAGTGGTCATACCAATTCGGGTCAATGGACAAGAAAGATAAGAGTCTAAACACAGAGGTAAACATGCTGGTTTAAAGAAATAAACAGGAAAGGTTGAAGCTTCGACACAGAAGTAAACATACTGATTAAAGCAATAAATAAGGAAAAACATAGAAGTTTAAACACATCAGAATCATGCTGATTAAAGCAGTAGGACATACGTCTAAATACAGAAGTAGTTATGCATGTTAAAAGCAGTAATATAGAAGTAATCATGTTGATTACAAGCAGTAAGACATAGACCTACAATAGTGAAGTAATCATGTTGACTGGGATTCGAGTTCAATTACAAAAAAGTAGCCATGCTAGTTGAATTCAATAAACAGGTAAGGCAGAAATAGTCATGCTAATTGAGATACAGTAAAGATAGGGATTCAATAAAAGTAAAGCAGCAAACGAGAAAGCAGATAAGTTTAAGCTTTATAACATAATGACATTGGGATAGAGACATACCAGTTAAAGAGAGCAAACAGAAGATGAAAGGTATGCAGGATTCAGTGATCTAGCCTTGGCTTTCAGCCGACTAGACAACGTAGTAAACACAGGTAGCAAAAAGATGAGAGCAAAGTGCGCGTGTGTGTGTGTGTCTTTTTGAACTATGTTCGTCTTTGAAGAGCCAGTAGTGAGAGTATATATAGCACTTAGTGAGGTAAACACAAATAAGGTAAAGATGAAATCACAATTCGTAAAGCAAGGGTAATCAAATAAAATCAATCAACCAATTAGGGAATCAATTCCTATAGATAAATCCGGAAGAGACCCCTTAAATTGGGGAGGGTCAATTAACGGTACAAAACTAGAGCTAAGGCAAGAAATAAATCTCATACCATATAGAAGTCAATCAAATCCCCAAACCATACTGATAGTTTAATTAAGGTAAGTATAACTTATCAAGGTCGCGAATAAGGAAATAGGTAAAATCACAGAAAATATTGATTTTAACAGAAGATTATGATTCAAATCCCTAATAAAATCGATCAGTATATTGGGTTGACAGAAATAAACAATAAGGGGAAGAAAATTGAAGAAATCAATGCAATAACAGAACAAAACCTAGGGTTTAAAGAGTATACAAAATTAGACAAACGAGTAAAGGATAGTCAGATTAAATACTTGAGAGCTTGAAAATCATTTGAAGAGAACTTTAGGACGAACCGTAATTCCAGAGAAGCACTGAAATCAGAATAATAATAACAAAAGTATAAGATCTTTGAGGAAAAATATCAAATAGCACTTAAAACTTTTTAGATCTACAAGGATTTGGATAGACCCAAGTAGTTATAAGACTAGGGTTTTTGAAAACCACAGAGATGAAAGAAACTCGGTCCGAAGCCATAGATTCGAACTAAAAACAGGAAGAAAACAGTACTCGCAAACGATAATGGCCATAGGCAAGCCTGTAAACAAGCTTCAGACAAAAACCAAGTCGAATCTCTTTGAGATTCTCCTAGAAATCCATGCAGTCGAACAACCAGAAGAGGTAACAGGACGGCAAGGGCCGGAAAATACACTAAAACCCCATAGACAGGGAGTTTCACTGGGTGACGACGATTAGGTTTTAGGGAGTGATTGAGAGAGAAGGGAGAGGTTAGGGAGAGTGATGACGACGGAAGAAAAGGGGAATGGGGGTTAGGGTTAGTCTTAGGATTAAAAAGATAAGAAATAACGTGGACCGTTGATCTCCAAGATCAACGACCACGATTAAGCGAGGCCTTTGGGTCGGGTAGGTATGAAATTGGGCCTGGGCGGATTGGGTCAACTTTTAAGGGGTTTGGGCTGGTATAATTGGGTTGTAATGAAGTTAAATAAGGCTATTTGTTAAATAGACAATTAAATTAGTAAAATAATTAGTAAAAATAATTACCAGATTATAAAAAATTATTTTCATACATAAAAATTATTTAAAATAATTACTCAATATTTTTAAAAATATAAAAAGATATTTTCTGACAGAGTAATGTAATAATGCATAAATAGGCTATTATTGCAAAGTTATTACAATTATAACCCAAACACTGTAAATATGGATCTTTATGAAATAATTAAAGCTTAGTACAAATATAAATTGTAAAATTAGGGTCATAAAATTTATATAAAATCATTTGTTATGCAATCAGTAATTATTTATATAATAAAAATACTGGGATAAATTAATTAAAAATCCTTATAAATGGAGCAATTATGGAATAAATATTAATTAATGCTCATGCATTGTTTTTGAGATATATATGCATTTTAAAAAAGTTTTTGTTGTACCACCATCTGATGTTAAATCTTTTGTAGAAAGTGAACTACTAGAACAACCTATTTTTGAAAATTTACTCTCTTATGATGCTTGCCAAAAATTAGCAAGCCTAGGAATCAAAGTGTCCTCCGTGACACAATCTATGACAGTCATGTACTTAATGTTCCTTAAGTATTAATATATATATATATATATATTTCCTATTCTCTCAAAAAAATAATATAGGGAAAAATTGGGTATCAACATTGTTGATGTTGGAGAAATTGGAAGTTCAAGGTTGGAAGGACATGGTCCTTCAGATGGATGGCAGGTTGGCAAGGAGTGAAATTGTTGAGTTTATGGAAAATGCTGAAGTGAAGGATGGAAGGGTTACCAGCTTGGTGAAAGGGGTGAAAATCTCTTTCGATGAAAAGGAGTTGGGAGAAATTCTAGGTGTACTTGCTGAGGGGTACAATGCCTACACAAAGCTCTAGTGTCCAAGCCAAGAAAACCTTCCTACTGCCTTTGCCATTACTAGAAAATTTAGTGACAAGGGGGAGGAAAGTGAGCCCAAGGTTGTGTACAAGAGTGAGATGAAGCCACCCCCACAAGGTGTTATTCGAATTTATCAACAAATGTGTTCTGCCTAGGCATGAAAGGAAGCACATTGCAAACTTCATGGACTTGGTCTTGATGGAGTGTTTTGATAGTGAGAGGCGGATTAATTGGCCTGGATTTATAATCCAGCTCCTTGATAGGGTTATAAATGGCTCCAAATTTCATGACATTCCGTATGGCTTCATTGTTACAGTTGTGCTTGCACATTTCAAGGAGGATATAAAGAAGTGGGAGGTGTCTACAAGAAAAGATCACTTTGGGGAAAATACTCGGATTGCTTGTGACTATGAAGTCCATGCAACTCCTAATGAACCTGGTTCATCCAAGAAGATACCAGTGAATAGCAAGGTTAGAGCCTTGGTGCAGGAGAGTGAGGCTAAGGATGCTGAGATTGAGAGGCTGAAGAAAAGGTTGGCAGAGGTAGATACTGAGAGATATGCTCTCAGAACTAAGCTAGCAAGAGAAAAGGAGAAGAATGATGGCATTCTTCATGATGTGCTGAAACTTCTGCAAGCCCAAAACCAAGCACCTAGTTCTTCTCAGCCTTAAGCTCCTAGCCTAGTGTAGATCCTTCAGTGACCCAGTTTGGGATGTTTTAGTTTGTTCATGTTTTCAGTATTTTTATTTCTTTATATGCTTTGTGGAAGAATCATATCAAGTATCAATGAAATTTGCTGGTTTTTTCTCTAATTGTTTGTTTATATTTCGTTGATGGTTAAAATTCTTAAATTGATCGATGATGATTAATCCATGAATCCATTTGAAGTAGGCCCAATTCCCATGAGTAAGTTTTAAAATATGGGTATCTCACATTTTTATGCAACTTTCGATGATGCTAAAAAGGGGAAAAAGGTTGTTCTTTATACGTTGAACAGTGATGTTTATAACCTAATGAACATGGTCCTTGATTATAAGTGAAGAATGTTCTAACATTGTGTTGGTGTTGGGCTAAGTTGAAACATGGCCTAATCTTATGAAAAGCACAGAGTTTGTCATCATCAAAAAGAGGAAATTTGTTGGCCCAAGTGACAGTTAGTTTTGAAGATTGACAAAGGAAGCTCAGGCCCGAACCAGGTCCATCCCTTATGTGCATAGACACGGGCAGATTAGAGAATATGGGATGCACGTGAAGGAGATAAATTTAACTTGGTATAATTGATATCTCCTGATCAAAAAGGTTGCATAATTGATAAGGAGATGTACTACTTAATCAAAGAGAACACTATCCAAGATAAGGAAGGGGTTAGAAGTTGAGATCAACTAGAACTCTTCTACCAAGGAAGCATAGCATTAAAACTCTAGTTATTTCTTCCTCTAATAACTCAATATATTGCAGGATATTCTCACTTTACATGCAATGCACAAACGCAGAAGTTAAACAGGAATTGAGAGCAAAATATCAAGGCATTTTGCAAGTAATTCGTGTGTGATTCAAAAGTGCAAATCTGAAACTACATGAACCAGATAAAAGAACTAGCTCCAAGTGTCTATATTTTATTCTAGTTAATTGTAGTAGATGTTTTCATATTGTACCTTTCACCTTTATTAAGAGACAATTGTAATAGGTACTCAAAGTTAGAGTTTAACTTGATGTTGTTGCAATTGTTAGAGGTTGTTTGCTAGAGGCATTAGAGTTAGTACTAGGTTTACAAAAGTGTTTTTGTAAATGCAGTTTTTGGCTCAGTGATTTAGTGAAGAGTTTGGGAAAATCCTACTGGGAAGTAGGTCGTGGTGTTTTCACCTTTTGATCCAGGTGTTTTCCACGTAAAATACTTGTGTTCATTACTTTACGCATTTACTATTTCAGCAATAGTAGGTTAAGGAACACATAGAAGAACCAGGTCCTTCTATAATCAGTTTAGGCGAAAACCTGGACACCACACAAATCACCCCCTCTTGTTTGGTATTGAAGTTAAAACATCAACTTGGGTAATGAATAAAATAACAGACTTTCTGACACCTAAGCTCAGGGTTGTGACTGTGTATATATTCCATGTTTTGCATCTTAGTCTAGAACTTGCCCTACATGTTATTGAAGCGAAATAAAAGTGTTGCTCTGTTTAGAAGATGATAATAGGCTTTCTTTGATATGTCTTATGAATTTTAGACTTTTCAGATATTGTACCACTAGTTAGCCCTTTGAGCCTGTAGCCTTTTGTTTGGAAGCTGTATTTTTGCTTTGATCCTTTTTATTGAATCTCTAGTTTTTGCACCTTGCTTCCTTGAGAATTGTTGCTTATATTAATTGATAAATTTGAAGAAAGAAATAATTAAGTGAAAAATTGTGACCAATGATAGATGTAAAGTGATGAAAAGGCCATCTTGAAAAGAATGTGACATAAAAAAAATGAAAAACAAATTGCTTTAAAAAAAAAAAAGAAACGTTTTAAAAAAAAAGGATAGACTGGATAGGCCCTTGAAATAGGAGAACTAAAAATGGCCATCTTCTCCTTCAAGCCCTTCAAGGCTGCTAGACATGATGGCCTCCATCCCTTCTTCTACCAGAAGTACTGGAGCATTGTAGGTAACTCAGGAATTGACTTCTGCAAGCAATGCTTCACTACAAATTCCATGGATGAGACCATGCTTTGCTTTGTCTCATTCCAAAGTTTCCCCAAGCTTCCATGGTCAAAAACTTCGGACCAGTTATACTTTGTAACAAAATTTACAAGTCCATCACTAAGATCATTATAAACAGAATCAAACCAATGCTTCCCGACATAATTGGCCCTAGCTAGGCCAGTTTCCTTTCAAATAGGAGAGCTTCTAACAATGCTATCAATATGCAAGAGTATATTACACACTTTACGAAAATGAAAGGGAAACAGGCTCACATGATCCTCAAATAGACCTAGAAAAAGCCTTTGACAGGCTAGAATGGTCCTTCATCAGGGACACCCTCCATGCTTTCAACTTTCCCCCTGGACCGACCAAAGTAATTATGTCTTGCATCAGCTCTTCCAGCATCTCAATCTTAGTAAATGGAGGTAAAATTGAAGCTTTTAAGCCCTCCATAGGCATCAGACAAGGGGACTTCATATCCCCTTACCTTTTCATCCTGTGTATGGAAAGACTCTCCAGATCAATTGACCAGGAAGTGATGGACAACCAATGGCAACCTATAAGTATTAGCAGGTCTGGCCCAAAAATCTCCCACATTTTCTTTGATGATGACCTTACTCTGTTTTCCAAGGCAAACAATAAGAACTGCACCACAATATATTCTATCCTGCAATCCTTCAATGAGAAATCTAGACAAAAAATCAACCTCACTAAGTCCAGAGTACTCTTCTCCTCTAATACTACCCAGGACACCATGAAATTTCTCGTTAATGCACTATCAATCCAAGCTACCACCTTCTTTGGTAAATACCTTGGTTTTCCTATGTTCCATAAGAGATCTATTAGCTCTGACTTTCAGTTCATAATAGACAATATGCAATCCAAGTTGGCTGGCTGTAAAACAAATTGTCTCAACATGACTGTAGGACCATTCTGGCTAAATCATACCTTAATAGTATCCCTAACCATGTCATGCAATATATCAATTTTCCCATAAAAATAACCAAGCAAATTAATAGAATTCAGAGGAATTTCATTTGGGACACTATCCCAAATAGGAACAAAATGCACTTGGTTAATTGGGATAGGGTCACCAAGAAGAACGACAATGGGGGGCTAGGGCTCCAAAAAGTATAATTGAACAAAGCAGCATATGCTAATCTGGCCTGGAGGATCTATCACAACACCTCAAGCTTATGGGCTTGAGTTCTTATTTCTAAGCACTCTAATTGGAACCATACCCCCAGAAACCCTAAATCTCCTACATGGCAATGCATCCTTAAGGGTTGGGATACATGAAGAAAGGCTAGCAGATGGGTGGTCCACAAGGGCAACATGGTAAGCTTCCTGAATGATGCTTGGATCCCTAATAAGCCAGCCATTAGGGATATGGTAGAATGTCCCCTTACCCCAAACGACATAACTCTCAAAGTAGACACTGTCTACAACTCAGGGAGTTGGACCTCTCTTCCATCTCTATGGATCTGCCTACAAGTATCTCTAACACGATCAATTTTGTCTTCATTCCTCTCAACCCTACCAAGGAAGACAAACTAATCTGGGGATTGACTCCTAGTGGGTCCTTCATCAACAGTTGTGCCTACACTTTCCTTAGCAAAAACAAGAAGAACTTTGGAAATGAGAAGGAAGGGACCTTTAATTGGATCTAGAAAGTACAAGCTCCTAACAAAGTCAAAAACTTCATCTAGCTTCGTGCCCAAAATAGGTTACCCACAGGAGTCCACCTTCACATAATTGAGGTTAACCGTAACCCACAATGTTGCTTCTGCCAAAGTCTTGAAGAAACAAGCGATCACATCTTCTTTGAATGCATAAATGCAGTTCAATTATGGCAAAAGTTGCTATCCATGGCTTATAACGCGAGCAGGCAATAGAATCCCATTTTATCATCCCAACAATGGCCATTAACTTGAAATAAACTTCGAAACACACCCTTTAATGAAAACATTCCTAGGGAGATCATACTTCCCTTCTGTTTCTGGCACATCTGGCTATGCAGAAATCACAACCTTTTCAACAACAAAAAGTATAGAATCAACACCACGAACACCTTCTCTGAAGCAACTGAATACTTTATGGTGGTGAAAAATGTCAGCATAAAGAAGTCTTTCCAAACCATTGTGAAATGGGAGCCCCCCCTCCCCCATGAGAGGGTACTATAAGCTGAATTTAGATGGGTCCGCTAGGGGTAACCCAGGCATATGAGGAATAGGTGAAGTATTTAGGGACCATAACGGGGATTGGATTATGGGGTATATGTAGAATATACCACATACAAACAACACTAAGGCTAAATGGAAAGCTCTCCTAATAGGTCTACAACTAGCTGAGCAAAATGGATGGATCCCTTTGGACATCAACATAGACTCAGCAGAAATAATCCAAATGCTACTCACGGGTAACTTAACATATGATCCCATGATTTGTGAATGCAGGTTGTTAATGAAATAGATGGACAAGGTCGTGGTGAGGCACACATACAGGGAGCAGAATAGGGTGGAAGATGCTATAGAAAAAGCGGCAGCAAAGCCAAGTTTTTAGGGAAGATCCAGCTTACTAGCAGTTCCTCCGATATTTGCAAATGATGTATTTTAGGCAAACATCATAGGAACTGAAGTTGTTAGAAAAAGTTTGGCATGTAATATTGGTACTGTATCTCAAAACATCGCACTAATGGGGGAACTACAATACTTCGGCACTGACAGTACTTTGTAATGTATTTAACAGTTTAGTCGTTATATATATAAATTTCCTCTATTTAACCAAAAAAACTATGATGTATATTCAAGTTGTTGTATAATAGTGGTGAGTATTCTCGCTTGTCACGCAGGTGACCCGGGTTCGATCCTCGGCAACGGCGCGACGTTGTGTCCTTTTTTAAAAAAATTATAACAAACGAGTGTTTCAGAAAAGGAACAAACAATTGACTAGCATATGACCCAAATGATGAAACGTTTCCTGTTAAAATTTGATTCTAAATTATAATGTCATATGCTTTCCTTTTCAAGACTGCTCTCTCCAATGTTTATCCGAGAAACTTTAAAGACCGTAAAAGAAGACAACACGTATGGCATGGCTGGATCTTGAGGCAATGATTTTCATCTACTCCTAACAATGGAAGAAAGAGAGTAAAATGGTAGTTTGAAGTCTGAAAGAAACTAAGCGTCCACCAAACTGTATATAGAACTCGATTCTCTATCAGTTCCTACCGTAATCAACAAACTGTAAAGACAAACAGTAAGGGACCTGGTGCTCGACCAGTTCCCTCTATTACACAGAGATAGAAAGTAGATGAGACGCAGAATTTTTACGTGGAAAAATTCCAACTCAAGGGGACAAAAAACCACGACCTACACTGGTAGGATTTCAACTTCACTAATTTGTAATCTCAACTATTACAAGCCACTTTGTAATGACTCTCTTACAAAGATTTCAACACACTAACTTGTAATACACTTATTACAAGCCACTTTGTTACTCACTAGTTACAAAGATTTCAACACACTAACTTGTAATACACTTATTACAAGCCACTTTGTAACTCACTAGTTACAAAGACTTTAACTAATGACTACACTAGTCATAACACAAACACGGATGGTTTATGATTTTGAGTTTCCTAAAACAAAGCTTCTAAGAAAGCAAAATAGGAGTTACAATGAAGAACAAAACACAAGATTACAACTCAACTAAGGACACACATATACTCGTTGTAGAACTGGTCCGCAGTGGAGTTGTCTTCTTGTTCTTGACACACTTGAGTCTTCAACAATGGAGAAGATCNCGATGGTTGCACTGTTACTGCATTGTAGCGTGTACAGTTGCAGGCAGTCACTTTTCTGTCACAGCTTTTTACAGCTGTAGAGTTGACCTGCACTTTTGTCTTTGAGTCCGTCAAGGGACCAGGTCCCTCTGTTGTTCCTTATGAGTTCAACAGTACACTGCCCAGATTTCTTCGTGCACTGTGCAGGCAGTCACTTTCTGCCATTGCTTTCCATCTGTAAAGTTGACTCGTACTTCTGTCAGGGGAAGGTCAAGGGATCAGGTCCCTAAACTATTTCTTGTGGGTCCAAGAGTATACTGCCCAGACTTCTTTGAGTTCATGCTGAATGATTATGCCGGACATGCATCAGGTCCTTTATCTGGTTCTTCACAGAAAGTTTGTTAGATCATCAAAACATAACACTAACCCATCAATTTCTCCCTTTTTGATGATGACAAACTTCTAAAATTGATGACTAGGTATAGAGTCTAACTTAACCAGATAAAGTACCAGGACCCCATATTGTTCCCCCTATTTTTGTGCTTCCCTTTGGTTGCGCATCAGGTCCTTTATCTGGTTCTTTACATAAAAGTTTGTTAGATCAGCAAAACAAAATACTAACCCATCAATTTCCCCCTTTTTGATGATGACAAACTTCTAAAATTGATGACTAGGTATAGAGTCTAACTTAACCAGATAAAGTACCAGGACCCCATATTGTTCCCCCTGACTATGTGCTTCCCTCTGCTCCCCCCTTAGTTCCTGCCCACATTATCAACAGAGACCAGGTCCCCATATTGTTCCCCCTGACTATGTGCAACTTTCCCTTGCCCACATTATCAATTATCATCTCCCCTCTTTTGGCATCATAAAAAGTCACAAACAAACAGAAAGCACAAAGAAGTCTAACATAGCTAACTCATGCCCCATGTGTGCACACAACATGATAGAAAACAGAAGTAAAAGGAAAACAAGCATTGTCCTTAGCAAGAGAGAAGCTGATTCATGGATGATAATCTTTTAAATTCATCAGGAGAAGTGAAGGTGGAATTCAACATGCCATCACATAAAAAAAACAAAAGCAACCAACAACCACAAAACATCACAACATAAGATAACTGTACATTGAGAGGAGCCTAGAGGGCACTAGAAGAGGAAGGCTTGAAGGAGGAGCCAACACGCAGATATGGTCCCCTTCAACAACGAAGAGAGTTGCATAGAATTTCTGCACCTCAGTTTCATATACCGTGGGTACATCCCCCCTAAACAGATGATCCCATTGTTGGAACTCCACTATCTCTAGAACTTGCCTCATCCCTGCCATCTCAGAGATGTCCGGGTCAAACATACAACCCACACAAGACATTTTGAGTTCACAATCTCTCCTGCCCAAGTCCACTGTCACTTGGTATGGTCTTCAGTGAACCGGGTCCCCCAGCAGTTTCCCTCTGTCATTTTCTCGACTTCTCAACAGACTTCCCTCTCTCGCGCTCAACAACCACCACTCTTCACAGATGATGCACCCTTTTGTTTTTACAACTTACTTAGAACCTCCAACCACAGACTTCTAGACCTTTGTATATCTTTTCACTAAGGAACTAGGTTCCTACACAGCATCTTTATCAATCTCAACCACTGGAATGTCCTTGTCAGCCACAACTTTCCCTTGCTACATCAACCTCTTCTTCTTTTTCTAAAGTTTTGCAACCAGGTAGAAGGTCGCTTGGAAGAAGACTCAGGAGTAACTACTGGCTTGCGAAAAAAATCCCTCAGAGGTACATAAATTGGAGGAATAGACTCCAAGGGTTTAGTGTATAAGATGGGTTCCTGGGTTGTTTCTGCTGAAGGAGAATCAGGTTCTCTAGCAGGTTTTTCTTTAACTGTGTCATGGAACCGGAGACTCAAAAAGAACCATAGTCCCCCCATCCCCTAAATATGGAGTTTCTTCCCCCTGAGACTCAAGAAGGGGGGAGGCTCTCTCATTTGTTAAGGAAGGGTAGAAGTGAGAGGGTTTTATGGAAGGAAGGGTAGTAAAAAGGGGTAGAGGAACGGGTTCTGACAGACGTACAAACACTGAAAAGTAGGATGGTGTGGCTGTTGAAATAATTTTGTAATCTTTTGAGAAAAGCAAGAGAATAACACATTACTACTAATATGTGGTACAGGAACCAGGTTCCTGACCTATTTTTGTAAAATATTCAGCTTTCTCTTGCAGTTCAACGTCGTACCTTTAGCTTCTATAATCATCATGCGTGTCTACCTGCAACGGTATTGATGTGAGTTAGGATTAGTCAGAAAACACTTTAGCTAACTGTACCTGAGTGTGACTCTCATATCCAATGAAGGAGAACCAGGTCCTCAGTTAGGTTTCATCAACCCCACTGCTATCCTGTTTCTCTCAATTTTTCCATAACTTGTGGAGTGCCTTGCACAGCATCTCCAACTCTTTATTCAGCTTCAGTGGAAGTAATTTGGGTACCAGGTTCCTCATGTGGATTTGAGGAAGAGGTTGTATTGTCTTCACTTACTTTCCTTTGCCACATGCATCAAAAACTCTGTGCTCCTTGAACTTAGAGTTAGGCAGACCACGAACCAGGTCCCTCTGTATCAATCTATTCAAGAGAGAAAAGCTTGCATGACCTAATCTTCTGTGCCACAGTTCTGCATCATCATCAATTGCCTTCAAGCAGCTCATATCACCAGCTTCCAAGGATTCAAAGTCAGCAACATAGATATTCTTGTGTCTATTAGCGATCAAAACCACCTCACCAGTTACTAGGCTAGTGACCGTGCATACTTTAGACAAGTATTCTGTTTTGTTTCTTTTATCACAGATTTGAGAAACACTCAGGAGACTGTACTTCAACCCATCTACATAGTACACATTGTCAATAAAGTGCTCAAGTGATCTTCCAACCCTTCCAACACCGAGAATGTACCTTTTTATTTTTTGCCAAAGGATACATCTCCTCCTTGCAGGGTTTTCAGTGAGAGAAAATCCATGGTGTTCCCAATCATGTGCTTTGAGCATCCACTGTACATGATCCATTATAGTCTTGTTCCTCTCACTGTTCCCTGCACATATGAATCAAGGGTTAGATTCAGGAACCCAAACAAGTTTGGGTCCCTTGTAGTTAGGAAAAGGGTGAATAAGAGATCTTCTAGTCCATGCAGGCAAGAATCAATTTTTCTTAGTGGGACATGGTCCCTTCTTAACATTCCTCTTATCAACAAACATTTTGTTTTTTTGAATTGATTGATCCCTGGCAGGGCAGCTTTCTTTGAAGTGCCCATTGTTCCCACAGTGAGTACAGAGCCAGTTGTCTGGAACAACGACATACTTGATGTGTGGGTTATAAGGAATTTTCTCCTTTTGGAACCCGATCCCCTGCCTGTTTCCACTGTTATTAAAGTACAAGGCAGTGATCGCATCAGAGGACCAGGTCCATTTTAGTGATTTTTCAAGATCAATTTTTAGTTTAACCATTTCAGCTTGAAGTTGCCTATTTTTCTCAAGTTCACAACATAGGCTTGTTTTTACATCATTTAGTTCCTTTTCAAGCTCAATGTGTTTCTCACTAGCTACCTCTTTTCCTTTCTCTATGCTTGCAGCCCTATGTTCACATTTGAGTCCCTCAATTGTTTCCTCTAGGTTAGTGATTACTACCAAAAGGTCATCTCTATATTGCTCAGCTTCTCCTAACTATATGGTCAAGGCATTCTTATCATCAACTAAACTGCAGTATGCATCAATAAGAACACTTGCTAATGACCTTAATTTCTTAGAAGAGTAGGACTTCAGATTTCTCTGAACATCCCTGAAATTNATTCATTTCTTAGAAGAGTGGGACTTCAGATTTCTCTGAACATCCCTGAAATTTACCTCATCGTTGTCATCTTCTTCATCATCATCAGACTGGGCCATTAGAGAGAATAGTGAGTCATACGCCTTGGCCTCGTTATCTACTGCCATCATAGAATTGTTTCCTGCTTCTGGTTCCTCTTCTGATTCACTAGAGGAGTCTCCCCATGCAGCAAAAGCTTGCTTCACAACATTGTCAGCTGCACTTTTTTGGCTGAATCGTTTGTCAGGAACCTGGTTCCTATTTGCAGTTTTGTCAGAATTGTGCTTGTAAGGCTCCTACTTCAGAAGTGGACAGTCCTTGATAAAGTGTCCTGGCATTCCACACTTGTGACATAGATCATAGTTTCTAGGATTGCTCGAACTGCCTCTTCTTGGTATGCCACCATTCCTTTGAATCATCTTTTGGAATCTTTGAGTGAGATACTCCATGTCGGATTCATCACCACTGGAATCCTTGTTGGCAGCCTTGAGAACCAGGTCCTTCACTAGGTCCTTCTCCTTCCTGGGCTCTCTTCTTTTGATATCCTTCTTTATTTTCATCTCATAAGTTTTGAGATTTCCCATAAGCTCATCAATAGTCAGCTTCTGCAGGTCTTTGGCTTCAGTGATAGCATTAACCTTGCTATCCCAAGAACCTGGTAGAACACTAAGTATCTTCCAGACTAGCTTGTTGGTTGGAATGATTTCACCAAGTGACTGAAGCTTATTGATTATGGAGGTGAAGCGGGTATGCATCTCTTGAATCGACTCATCCTCTTTCATTTTAAAGAGTTCATACTCAGTTGTCAGCATATCTATTTTGGATCGCTTTACCTGAGTAGTCCCTTCGTGAGCCGTTTGAAGAGCTTCCCAGATTTTCTTGGCAGATTCACATGCCGAGATACGATTATACTCGTCTGGTCCAATACCACAAACAAGAATATTCTTTGCCTTGAAGTTCTTCTCAACAGCTTTTCGGTCAGCACCATTGTATTCTTTTCTTGTCTTTGGAATAGTCTTTGTTCCCTCTCCAACAGCCTTCATAGGGACAAAGGGACCATCACAAATAACGTCCCAAAGCTCGGAGTCTTCAGCCATAATGAAGTCATGCATTCTTGTTTTCCACCAACCATAGTATTGGNGAAGTCATGCATTCTTGTTTTCCACCAACCATAATATTGGTCGTTGAATCTTGGGGGTCTATAGGTTGATTGTCCTTCTTCAAAGTTGGGTGGAGCAGCCATTATAGATCCTTTCTAGGTGTTAACCTTTTAGAAAGAACCTGCTCTGATACCAATTGATAGAAACTAAGCGTCCACCAAACTGTATATAGAACCCGGTTCTCTATCAGTTCCTACCGTAAGCAACAGACTGTAAAGACAAACAGTAAGGGACCTTGTCCTCTACCAGTTCCCTCAATTACACAGAGATAGCAAGTAGATGAGACGCAGAATTTTTACGTGGAAAAATCCCAACTCAAGGGGACAAAAAACCACGACCTACACTGGTAGGATTTCAACTTCACTAACTTGTAATCTCAACTATTACAAGCCACTTTGTAATGACTCTCTTACAAAGATTTCAACACACTAACTTGTAATACACTTATTACAAGCCACTTTGTTACTCACTAGCTACAAAGATTTCAACATACTAACTTGTAATACACTTATTGTTCCCCCTGTTTTTGTGCTTCCCTCTGGTTGTGCATCAGGTCCTTTATCTGGTTCTTTACATAAAAGTTTGTTAGATCAGCAAAACAAAATACTAACCCATCAAAGTCATATGACTTGCTGCAAGTATATGTGAGCAATGTAATTTGCAACCTATGCACAAGGCATCCCGCGTTCACGCAGGGTCTGAGGAAAGGACGCAATCAAAGGGTATAATGTAGATAACTTACTCTAATGCACGTACTAAAGGCTGCTTACACGACTCGTATCCATGACCTATATCATACGGAGACAAGTGGGAAAGGTGTTTCTTTTATTTTTGCCTAATTAAATAGGAAAAAGTGCAAAAGACTTAATTAGTAATAGGTTTAGTCTAGAGATAATTACTGGGAACAAGGCAAAGAGCATTTTTCTTATGCATGGTAAGCCCAGGCAAAACATCTGTATCAATGTCTTGTATGTTCACCCCACAAGGCAACTCCCATTCAAATGCATAAAGAAGATTGGAAAGTACAAGCTCTACAGTTGCAACACCAAGTGCAATACCCGGGCAACCTCTCCTCCCTGCTCCAAATGGAAGCAACTCAAAGTCTTGGCCCTTAAAGTCAATATTGCTATTCAAAAATCTCTCCGGTTTAAATTCTTCTGGATTTTCCCAGTATTCGGGATCCCTCGCGATAGCCCAAGAATTAACATGAATAATAGTTTTTGGTTGAATTTCATACCCTTCTAGTATGGACTTGTGCATTGTTTCTCTTGGAACTAGGAGTGGAACTGGTGGATACAATCTAAATGTCTCCTTTATCACTGCTTTGAGATAAGGTAGGTTTTGGATATCATCTTCATTCACCATGCTTTTCTTCCCAACTGATTCTCTAATTTCTGTTTGAACTTGTTTCATGGCTTTTGGGTTCTTTATCAAGGCTGTCATTCCCCAAACTATTGCAGCTGCCCCAGTATCCGTTCCACCAACTAATATATTCTACAAAAGAAATTGGGCGATAAAAACAAAAGAGATATTGTTTAAATAATGTATATACATATATTGTTTTTAGTCATAATTCTTCTGTTTCATTTTCTATGATACTCTTCTTTATTCTTTAAAAATGGGATATTAACTATATTATGAAGCTCGTTAACTTTAAACTTATTATTTTACCTTTAATGACATATTTTTACCATCACATAAAAATGTCATGACATACAAAGGGATTATTTGGTATGTGGGATAAGGAATAATAATCTGGATTAGATGCAAATTGTTGATTTTTTAAATCCAGGATTAGCAATCCCGGGATTAATTAATCCCATAATTGGATATTATTCTATCCTACAATGAGGGTAGGATAATAATCCCGGGATTAATTAATCATGTGATAAACAATGAAATGGAAAAGAAGTCTTCCCCAAGGCTCTTCTGCCAAAGTCTTCAAAAAATCTAATGTTAAAATTGAAAATAAAAGTTTATCCCCACTTATGTAGTATACACCAAAGACATATTTATATTATATCCCATTTTTATATCTCCAATAAAAATATTCATTAATATAATCCCGTCAGCTATTTAATCCCGTATTATAATCCTATCATAATAATCCCGCAATAACTTGTTTTCCAATTAAGCGACCGCTAAGAGTACTTTTAGTATAGGGTCAAAAGTTTTTCTTTTCTAAGACTTTTCGCCATCAAACACCTCTATATAATGTGAAATTGAGCTATAGAGCTGAGAGTAGTTGATTACCATGAGAATTGCCTTTATATTTTCCAAAGTGAGATCCATTGGAGTTGATTGCTCTTTCCTCAATTGGAGCAAAAGATCAAGAATATCTCCTTCCATGGATGTTGGCCTCTTGGGATTGAGATGTTGTTCAATAAGTTCTTCATAAAACTCATCTAACTCCTTAAAATTCTTCTCAAGTCTAGTTATACTTCCAGAAAGTTTATCTAACCAACCTAAGAAAGGAAAATAATCAGACACAAAGAAGCCAGCCATCATTTCTTGAGTCACGGCTAAAACTTCATCAAATTTCCTCCTTTCATGTGCTTCTTCATCATACCTAATACCAAAAGCAACTCTACAAATAATTGTACTAGTTAGTGAAATCACTATGTTGCTCAAATTGGTTATTTGAGAAGTTGCAGCTTGTTTAGATATATTGTTGATCATACTAAAGACCTCATCTTCGCGAATCGGACTAAAAGATTGCACTTTCTTGAGACTAAACAAATGAACAACACAATTTTTTCTCATTTCTCTCCAATATTCATTGTAAGGTGCAAAGGCAATATCAAGGCCATTGTAAGACAACTTTTGCTGCCCAAGAATAGGAGGTCTACTACAAAATGCTAAATCTTGTATTTTTGTAACCTCTTTTGCAAGTTTTGCTGAAGAAACTACTATAACAGTTGCTGAACCAAGTTTTAATGAGAAGATTTTCCCATATTTCTTGGAAAGTTTCCAAAAATAAAGATGAGGGGTTAAACTATCAAATTGATGCAAATTTCCAATTAAAGGCAACCCTAAGGGACCTGGTGGTAAAACATTTTTTCTACCCTTGGCTGGTAGAAGTAGAAAACTAAGGACAATAGGAAGGGTTACTAATAAGAACAGAAAGAACATCATATTTTTGTTTTTCTACTACAGTTGTAAAGTATATATGTCAGAAGTCTTCAATATATAGATCTTTGTTAAACTGTTCATTTTTTCCTTTTTTAATTGTATGTTGCTATTTTAAGGATGACTTAGCCGGCTGGACGGCAGGGAATAACTATAACTTATAATATGCAATGACATTACCATTTTGTTTTTTGCCCACTTAATTTTCCACTTGACCGCGATGTCTTAGATAATCAAAATGGGAATTCGTGGTTAAATCCTTAAAATATTGATAAATTCTAATCTTAATCCTTGTAATTTTCAGTAGAATGCTTGTTTAATAGCTTAGATTGCTTCTTCTCTTTTCACTTTCATGCTCATTAGTTATCCATTGTTACCCACTTAGCAATGCTCATTTTCTCTCACTAAATAAAAAATTTTGACTGTTAAATACACCCGAATGGCAAAAGGCAGTTAGAGCAAAAAACTGAATTTGGGTCACTATCATCTCCATCAAATTCTTGTAATTCTTTTACAGAAGTTTTGTCTTCGGTTAGAAGTGGGTTTTATTGGTAGTCACCCAAGAAGCGTTCTAACAGTAAGGGAAAGAGAATACGGTGTGAATTGGGACTGAAGTGGGGACGGACTATGAGTTCTATCAAATTTGAGTAATTTTTTTGCAGAAATTTAGTTGTTGATGTAAGCTTAAGTTAGTTTGACAAACAGTTCTTAAAGAATCAGGTCTGTTCAAAATATTTGTTGTGCTAACATAAAAGGTTGCAGATTTAAAAAACAGATATCAAAAGAACTAGGTATGTTGAAGTGCGTTGATCAAACTACAAGCAGATTTCCAATGAAAGTAATATTATGTGGAGAGCAAAGTGCATAACACAGGGAGAATATTTGTTTGGAAAGGAATACCGTGTGGAGGATATCTTTTAAGGAAAGAAATTGAATCCTTTTAGATTTTTTTAAATTAATTTCCAAGCATTATTGGGGGTGCTGTATTATCTTGAAAAGATGGAGAGGGATGGCCTTAACTCCAAAGATTACAACACAAGTATAAAGGATGTCCTTCAAAGGGAACAAGAGAAGTATTATCAATTACTTTCTGTTCGACAAAAAATTTGCTAAGCATATTCAACTAACAAAAAAATTTGCCTTATCATATTTTGTTCTAATGGTAGGCATTTGCAATCTGTCCAAGATGAACAGGCCTTTAGCACCACTAGGAAGCTGTTGAAAATCCAGAAAAATCTTGTTGACATGGTTTGACAAGACAAGCTTAGCAAGATGGTCAGCCCACTTGGTTGGCCTCCCTAAAGCAATGAGCAGGCGTCACATTGGCTTGGTTCATGATATGTGAGGTATTCTCAATAACTTTCTTTAGTTTAAAGTTATTGGTTTTCCCCTCCTTAAGCATATTCAATACCAGCATATATAGAGTCAAGTTCAATGGTGAAGTTGGAGTATCCATTAGGTGCACACCAGTTGATCCCAAAGAAGGCAGTTTGTGCTTCGGCACAGTTGTGACTATTGCACTTAGCAGTGGCAGAGAAGGCCATAATGAAGTCGCCCTTATCATTTCTCAGGACTCCACCTAGGCCAGCAAAATCATTTCCTTTCTACAAAACTTCCATCTGTATTGAATTTAAGGGAGTTGCAGCGAGGCTTCTCCCAGCACACAATGATAGCCTCTGGAATGGGTTGTAATTTCACCATCTTCTCACATAAATTGACCCAAGGCAATGTTAATTTGCAATTAGGAAAGACTCTGTGACTAGCAGCTTGAATGTACCATCATACTTGATGTTTCATTTTGAAGAGATTGGATCTTTTTTTATCTCCATATTTACAAGAACACCTATTTTTCCCAATCTCCCAACATATAATGATGGCAGTGATATGTAGAACAAGCTTGTGAACAACATTGTTTTGTTTCTGTTTCCACCATTGATTCAACCAACCTCTTATAGGAATTTGCATTGGTTTTATTCCCAGGGGTGAGCCAATAAGTTTCCAAATATACTTAGTTGCATCACTTTCCACAAAAACATGTTGAATAGATTCTTGTTTAGGGTTAGTGAAACAGTTACATTTCGAAACAATTTGCTTACCAAGTTAAGAATGGCATCATCAAGAGGGAGCTTAGATATCCAAAGTCTCCAAGTTAAGTGTCACGACCTAATTTTCCTCCGTTGAGTATCGTGACGGCACCTAGTCTTAAAGACTAGGTAAGCCTAATACTAAATAGACATAAACCATAATATCACAACTTTTAAATGTTGTTTGAAATAACTCTCTATACATTGCACATCTCCCCAAAACCCGGCGAGTACAAGTCATAAGCTTTAAAGAATTTACACTAAAATTTCTATACCACTTTTCATAAATAAGTACAACAGTGTATGAACAAAAATACAAGACGGTGACTCCGAAACCGCGAACGCTGAAACGGTTCTACCTTGAGTCTCCACAACAGCAACCGCGCTGCAAACAATAAATCGGCCGGCTATGCGAAACCTGAAATTTGCACAAAAATGTGCAGAAGAGTAGTATGAGCACACCACAGCGGTGCCCAGTAAGTATCAAGACTAACCCCGGTGAAGTAGTGACGAGGACTAGTCAAGGCACCCACTAGTCTAATAATTTAAACAAGTATGAATATAGAAATGACAGAATATGACATCTATCTAATGACTACACAATATAATTAACAACATAAAAAGTACAAGCAGAAGGAAAAATATAGCAAACAACAACATAATAATACACAGAAAGATGGACGAAAATGCAAGCTAAAAACAGGAAACCGCAACACAATAAGAGCAATAGTAACTCGGCCCTACATAAGCTTTCCACATCAGGCCTTATCCAACAACCCCAAATAGATTTGGTCAAATCTTCGAGTGTAACCTTTCAACCGCAAGTTTATATTGAAATCTTTAAAGATATAATCATTTCAAATAGAAAAATTTCCTTTGAAACATACTTTCTCCGAATATATATATATATATATATATATATATATATATATATATATATATATATATATATATATATATAGATAGATAGATAGATAGATAGATAGATAGATAGATACTTGCAGAAAGAAAATCTTCAAACGTAATTCCTTTCAAATAAAAGATTTTCAAATATACCTCTCGACATAATAGTCTTTCAAACATAGTTTTCTTCAAGGTAACTACCTTTCAAATATAATGTTCAAATAATTGTCTTTCCAACATAGTTTTCTTCAAGATAAATGCTTTCCAAATATACCTTTCAAAATAATAATTTTTTTTCAAATATAGTTTCCTTCAAGATACATCTGCCGTGATTTCGTCCCGTAGTTCAGAATTCGTCATGCAATACGTCCGTAGTCCCCAAAGAAAATATGCAGTGCAGTACAGAGGGTATCTCTCAGAATACGTCTGTAGTCCCCAATTTAAATATGTTGTACATGGGGGATCTCCTAGAATACGTCTGTAGTCCCCAATTTAAATATGCAATGCAGTATAGGGGGGATATCCCAGAATATGTCCGTAGTTCCCAATTTAAATATGCAATGCAGTCAATAGAGATAACAACTAGAACACGACAGAAACATCTTACATTGCCACAATAAGCACAAAAGCAAAAAAAAACAGATATGCAAGTGCGGCGAGCAAATTAATACAAGAACTTAAAACCCAAGAACGGTAAAACTCACTCATAAGAAATAGCCACCGAAAGGAATGCCAAGCACAAGGAGTACATAGCGAAACGAGTAAAAACAAGGCAAAATATAGTAACGATTGCACAATATTCAAGTCAACAACAAGAATTCAACACAAGTCAAGGAATTCCAAATAAATGCAAGTCGACTAAGGTATATGTTATCCAAATTTCCTTTAAGGTTGAACAATTATGAGAGTTTTCTCAACAATCCAAATAAGGGTAAGTAGCTAAAGATGATCATCACTCCAATTACTGCTAAACAATTATGGGGCGAGATAATGCTAATTTTATTCAATTAGGCAGTGTACGAAGAAAATATAGCATGATGGTAGAAGAGGTAAAATCTTCAGTTAAGTCAATTAAGATCAAATAAAGAACAAAGGAAATCTAAAAGCAAGTAATTATAAATTAAGCAGGAAGAGATGAAACTAGCAATAAGGAATTCAGTCATAGTTATTACAACTTCACACACAGGGAATATAAGAACCTAAGAACCCTAAAAGACCGACCTCTTACAAATAAGTCCGAGTACGCACTCGTCACCTCGCGTACACGGGCTACAGTCAACATAGAAGACTCAAATCCTAAGGGGTAATTCCCCCCCCCCCCACCACAAGATTAGGCAAGATACTTACCTCAAATGCGATAACCCAGACGAGAACCTACTCCATAATGCCCTTGCCGCTCGACTTGGCCACAAATTGCCCTGAATCTATCCAAAATCAGTATCATATCATTAATATACGCTAAAGGAATGAAACTCACATAAAAATTATCGAATTACTTCACAAATTCCGAAATTGGTCAAACCCGACCCCCAGACCCACGTCTCGGAATCCAACAAAAATTACAAAACTATAAACCTCATCCCCTCACGAGCCCAACCATATCAAATTTACCACAATCCGACCTTGTTTGGCCCTTAAATTCCTCAAATTAAACTATCCCATTCCAAGCCCTAACCTCCCCAATTTTCAACCCCAATTTCTACAATGTTCATGCTTAAACAACTGAAATTCACCATAGATACGAGTATCAGGTTCAAAAATTATACCTCAACGAGTCTCCCCTTGAATCCCTCTTCAAAACCATCCAAAAGCTCCAAAACCCGGATGAATCATGGTCAAGAATAGCCAAAATTCACGAAGGGTCCTTTATATACTTCTGCCCAGGCATTTCCGCATCTGCTGTAAAAACCAGCACACCTACGGTGCCGCTTCTGCGCCCAAAGGTTCGCATCTGCGGAAGTCACATAAAAATCCTAAAACCACACATGCGATCACTTCTTCGCACCTCCGGGCTCGCAGGTGAGATCCCTCATCCGCAACTGCGACAAAGCCCCAGGTTCCTAATCTCTGCACATTCGATTACAATACCGCACCTGTGAAGCTCGCACCTGCGGTTCCCCATCCGCAGGTGCGGCCACACAAGAACAGCATCACTAGCTGCATTTTCCAACTTCAAACTTCTTGTTAACCATCCAAAATAATCCCAAGCCCCTCGGGACCTCAACCAATTCCACCCATAGGTCACATATCAATACACGAACTTAGTCAAACCTTCGGAACACCCAAAATAAAAGTTCTTCTTCCAATTCGACTCTGAATCATCCGCTATTGAATCCAACCCTGCACGCAGGTCGATATACATAATGTGAAGCTGTTCAAGACCTTATGCCACTGAACGGAGCTTAAGTTCTTAAAACGACGGGTCTGGTCGTTACATTCTCCCCCTCTTAAAATGAACGTTCGTCCTCGAACGTGCCAAGATTCGCCTCGAAGTCTTCAAATCACTAAAGAACACTTCTCAACATACACCCACAGGTGATCCCGCGTCACCCCAATCTACATATGCCTGATGACCCAACCTCAACTACAATTTAGCCTTCCTATTACCACCGATAAGCCCCATACCTCAATTTCTCACCTTCTACTCATTTCCCAAAGACCCGATTCTAAATCCATATTCGGCATCAATCTTAACCAGATGCATCAACTCATGACTACACCCACAAGGTACGACCACACAATATAGCACACCACTCATAGGCTCGTAATAACACTTTTGATCAAAATAGCTGCGTGAAATCAATCCAGCACTGGTGATTAGCCTCATATCTGAAAGAACTCTGTTTCCAAGCTCCATAATACTGATAATGATGAAATAAACACGAAGACCTCATTATTAGACACCTGAATCACCAAGCCACAACTAGCACCACCGGGCACACTCCCCGCAAGCTGTAACTCACGAAGCACATAACGAAAATGACTGAATACGAAAGAAGAAACACATAAGGGAACTATCAAACAAACCCATAGGCACAAATTTTCTATCAATACTGACCTATAAAATCAATATACCTAGGAAGAAGTATAGAAAGGATCCCATCCTGATATAACTTCTACTACGGTACTCAACCCGGTCCAAACATATCGAATCATTAAAGATCACGAGGGTCTCGCCCCCAGCTCCAAAACACATACCGAATATACATCATACCAATTGGGATCTCCCATTAATTCAGCTCGGCTAATCCGATCATAACGGTCGCTTAACTCACATCTCCATAGAGTATCAAATCACAGCTCGTAACCATAACACGTAGGAAAATCACATCAAGCCTACCATGACTACAACAAGGACTCACTTCTAGTCTCACCATTCTCAATGATGAATGTAAATAACGATAGGCATGGGCTACCATTCATAGAATCTCTAAATAGGAGCAAACGAGAAAATAAAGTGCAAAGCATGGAACTCACTAATAAATGAAGTAATTAATGAGGAAACTCGTCCCGATAAGCAGAACCGAAATAAGATACGAATGGTGTTCCTCTTCAACAAATCAAAACATACATGTATGATAATGTCTAGCACGACGGCCTCCAGACTGCTATATGAAATACATCAAGGGGTCGAGCCTCCCCCTCTTGGGCACCCTTTACTCACTTGAATACCCCGCTGCGACACACCTGTCTGGATCCTGGGACAAACTCTCACCCTGTGAATGGTATCTCCACACTCTAACAACCTCTCTGCTGACGTGGATGTGGAAATTGTTCCATACGAGTACCTTGAGACCCATGAGTACCTGAAACTCCATGCGAAGCCGGTAATGCAAACTGAACCGGCTGACCCATAAAACCTCTACTGTGTCATACCGTGCCTCCATAATCAGGACCAGTAGATCTCTCCGGTCTACGAGGCCTCCTCGCCTCCCTACACTCCCTCTCCTGATCTCATCTGTCCTCCCGCTACCGGTCCCACATGCCCTCTAACCAGCGAGCGATCCCCACTACCTGCTGGAACGAGACATCCTACTCAAACTCTCGAGTCATGTTGAACCGAATATCATGCCTGAGCCCCTTAATGAATCTACAGACTCACCTCCCCCCCCCCCTAACTGTAGAAACCAAGTGAGGTACATATTTGGCCAACTCACTAAATCTGACGGCGTACTCTAATACTGATATAGTGCCCTGACGCAACTGTTCAAACTCTGCGTGTCATGCCTCTCGGAGGAACTAAGATGCACACTCCCTCAAAAATATCTCTGAAACTTGAACTCGTGTAAGTGAAGCTAATTCGGCCGGGCTACCGAACTCATATGCCCGCCACCACTGACAAGCCACTCCTCTGAGATGAGACGTGACAAAAGCAACCCTGCTCGTCTCCACAATACCCGCAGCAAGAAGAATGCAGTGACACTCCTCCAGAAAACTCTAGGCATCATCCATCGTCAATTCGCTAAAGGTAGGAGGGTGGTACTTCTTGTACCTCTCAAGTCTAAGTTGTTCTTCTTTCGATGTTGCTGCCCTGATAACGGGTTGAAGTGGGTCCCAGGCTATGCTGCCCTGACACTTGGAACCTGACCAACCTAATCTCGCTGCTCTGGAGTCTAGGCAACTTCTCCCCTTATATGTGGAGTAGCTGGTGCACCTGGAATCAATCCCGCCTAAGTCAATGTACCAATTATACTCAAAAACTGCGCCCAGGTCTCCTGAAGTCAGAGTGTAACAACAGGCATCTCCGATACTTGTCTCCCAACTAGGACTACTGACGGATCCTCAAGGGCTGCTCTGGTAGGTGTCCTAGCAGTGGCACGTGCTCCTCGTCGACCTCTGTCTCTGACCCTAACGACATTTGTTCTGGGGTAACATCATCAGAGACCGCAGCTCGTGTCCTCACCATCAATGAGAGAATAGAACGATAAATTTCAAGTTTCAAGATCAAGGAACTCGCACGATGGGAATGAAGGAAGTGAAATTGTCCTAATAGTTCTGTAGCCTCTCGAAGATAAGTACAGACATCTCTGTACCGATCCGCAAGACTCTACTAAATTCTCTTACGACTCCTAGCACCTATGAATCTAGCGCTCTGATACCAACTTATCACGACAGAATTTGCCTCCGTTGGGTATCGTGACGGCATCTAGTCTTAAGTACTAGGTAAGCCTAATACTAAATAGACATAAATCATAATATCACAACTTTTAAATGTTGTATGAAATAACTCTCTATACATTGCACATCTCCCCAAAACCTGGCGAGTACACGTCATAAGCTTTAAAGAATTTACACTAAAATTTCTAATTTCCATTGTTCGGAAATAAGTACAATAGTGTATGAACAAAAATACAAGACGGTGACTCCGAAACCGCGAACGCTGAAGCGGTTTTACCTTGAGTCTCCACAACAGCAACCGCGCTGCTAACAATAAATCGGTCGGCTATGTGAAATCTGGAATCTGCACAAAAAATATGTAGAAGAGTAGTATGAGCACACCACAGCGGTGCCCAGTAAGTATCAAGACTAACATCAGTGAAGTAGTGGCGAGGACTAGTCAAGGCACCCACTGGTCTAATAATTTAAACAGGTATGAATATAGAAATGACAGAATATGATATCTATTTAATGACTACACAATGTAATTAACAACATAACAAGTACAAGCGGAAGGAAAAATACAGCAAACAACAACAGAACAACATAATAATACACAGAAGGATGGACGGAAATGCAAGCCAAAAACCGGAAACCCCAACACAATAAGAACAATAGTAACTCGGCACAGCCTAAGCTTTCCACATCAGGACTTAGCCAACAATCCCAAATAGATTTGGTCAAATCTTTGAGTGTAACCTTTCAACCGCAAGTTTATATTGAAAGCTTTAAAAATATAATCATTTCAAATAGAAAAATTTCCTTTGAAATATACTTTCTCCGAATAAATATATATATAGATACTTGCAGAAAGAAAATCTTCAAAAGTAATTCCTTTCAAATAAAAGCTTTTCAAACATACCTCCTGAAATAATAGTCTTTCAAACATAGTTTTCTTCAAGATAATTGCCTTTCAACTATACTGTTCAAATCATTGTCTTTCCAACATAGTTTTCTTCAAGATAAATGCTTTCCAAATATACCTTTCGAAATAATATATTTTTTTCAAATATAGTTTCCTTCAAGATACATCTACCGAGATTTCGTCCCGTAGTTCAGAATTTGTCATGCAGTATAAGAAGGATCTCCCAGAATACGTCTGTAGTCCCCAAAGTAAATATGCAGTGCAGTACAGGGGGGATCTCCTAGAATACGTCTGTAGTCTCCAATTTAAATATGCAGTACAAGGGGATCTCCCAGAATACGTCTGTGGTTCCCAATTTAACTATGCAATGCAGTACAAGGGGGATCTCCCATATTACATCCGTAGTCCCCAATTTAAATATGTAATGCATCCAACAGAGATAACAACTAGAACACGACAAAAATATCGAACATTACCACAATAAGCACAAAAGCAGCAAAAGACAGAGATGCAAATGCGACGAGAAAATTAATACAAGAACTTAAAACCCAAGAACGGTAAAACTCACTCATAAGAAATAGCCACCAAAAGAAATTCCAAGAAAAAGGAGTACACAGCGCAACGAGGAAAAACAAAGAAAAATATAGTAACTATTGCCCATCAAGTCAACAACAAGAATTCAACACAAGTCAAGAAATTCCAAATAAATGCAAGTAGACTAAGGTATATGTTATCCAAATTTCCTTTGAGGTTGAAATTTTATGAGAGGTTTCTCAACAATCCAAATAAGGGTAAGAAGCTAAAGATGATCATGACTCCAATTACTGCTAAACAATTATGGGGCGAGATAATGCTAATTTTAGTCAATTAGGCAGTTTATGAAGAAAAATATAGCATGATGGTAGAAGATGTAAAATCTTCAGTTAAGTCAATTTAGATCAAATAAACAACAACGGAAAACTAAAAGCAAGTAATTATAAATTAAGCAGGAAGAGAAGAAACTAGCAATAAGGAACTCAGTCATAGTAATTACAACTTCGTACAGAGAGGATATAAGGACCTAAGAACCATAAAAGACCAACCTCTTACAAATAAGTCCGAGTACGCACTTGTCACCTCGGTACACGGGCTACAGTCAATATAGAAGACTCAAATCCTAAGGGGTAATTCCCCCACACAAGATTAGGCAAGATACTTACCTCAAAGGCGACAACCAGGACTAGAACCTACTCCGCAATGCCCTTACCGCTCGACTTGGCCACAAATCGCCCCGAATCTATCCAAAATTAGTATCATATCATTAATATATGCTAAAGGAACTAAGCCTACATAAAAATTATCGAATTACTTTACAAATCCCGAAATTGGCCAAAACCGACCCCAGACCCACGTCTCAGAATCCAACAAAAATTAAAAAACTATAAACCTCATTCCCTCATGAGCCCAATCATATCAAATTTACCAAAATCCGACCTCGTTTGACCCCTAATTTCCTCCCCCAATTTCTACAATTTTCAGGCTTAAACAACTGAAATTCACCATAGATACGAGTATTAGGTTCAAAAATCAAACCTCAACGAGTCTCCCCTTGAACCCCTCTTCAAAACCCTCCAAAAGCTCCAAAACCCGAATGAAAATTGGTAAAGAATAGCCAAAATTCGCGGAGGGTCCTTTATATACTTCTGCCCAGGCATTTTCGCATCTGCTGTCAAAAACAGCGCCTTTGCGGTGCCGCTTATGCGCCCCAAAGTCCGCTTCTGTGGAAGCCACTTAAAAATCCCAAAAACGCACATGCGATCACTTCTTCACACATGCGGGCTCGCAGGTGTGATCCCTCATCCGCATATGCGACAAAACCCCAGGTTCCCAATCTCCGCACCTACGACTACAATACCGCACATGCGAAGCTCGCACTTGCGGTTCCCCATCTGCAGATGCGGCCACACCAGAACAGCTGCACCTGTTGCATTTTCCAACTTCAAACTTCCTGTTAACCATCCGAAATCATCCCGAGCCCCTCGGGACCTCAACCAATTCCACCCATAGGTCACATATGAATACAAAAACTTAGTTGAACCTTCGGAACACCCAACACAACACCAAAACACCAAATTAACCCCGAATTCATGTCTAAGGATTTCTAAACATCCAAAATATGCCAACGATGCCGAAACCAACCAACCCACGTCCAGATGACCTGAAATTTTGCACACACGTCATAAATGATGCTACGAGCCTATTCCAACTTCTGGAATTCCATTCCGACCCTGATACCACATTTTCCACTGCCAACCGGAACTCGCCAAATTTCCAATTTCGCAAATTCAAGCCTAAATCTACTACGGACCTCCAAAACACATTCCAGACGCACTTCTACGACAAAAATCACCATACAAAGCTACTGACATCATCCATAAATTGTTCTGGAGCCTTTTAAACACAAAAAACAAATGCCGGTCAAAATTCACCGCTTAAGCTTCCAAAACAAAAATTCTTCTTCCAATTCAACTCCGAATCATCCGGTATTGAATCCAACCCTGCACGCAAGTCGATATACACAATGTGAAGCTATTCAAGACCTTATGCCACTGAATGGAGCTTAAGTTCTCAAAATAATTGTTCGGGTCGTTACATTAAGAAAGTGAATTTGAAAGGGATACTAGAATGCCATACCTTGCTAAGGAATTGGAGAAATGTTTTTCAAGCAAATTAAAGGTGCCTTGGGTGGGGGGGGGGGATAAAGCAGAATGAGTATATATAGGGAGAGATTGAAGCACATGTTTAATTAAGATCACTTTGCCCCTATATGAGAGCAGCTTACCATGCCAGCCATTCAATTTTTTAACAACTTTATTCACCATATTATCAAAATATACTAACTTCTTCCTTCCAATGTAACAACCTAGATAAGTGAAAGGAAAGTTTTTGTCCATAAAGCCAGTACAATTCCTTATCCTATTAATTCTTACAGTACAAGAATTAGGGGCAATAAGGAAAAAACTTTTATCAGTATTCACAAGTTGGCCAGAGCTGGCTTCATAATTGTTAATGACCTTCATGATAAGGCTAACAGATTTGTCATTACCACTAGTAAAAATGACAATATCGTCAGCATATGCCAAGTGATTAATAATGGGACCATTACTAGGCATAGAAAAAGGAATAAAGTTGTCATCCAAAAGAAGGTTGTTAAGTGAGCAACTCAAAAACTTCAGCTGCTATAATAAAGAGAGATGGGGAAAGGGGATCTCCTTGTTTAAGTCCCTGACTAGATGTAAAAAAGCCTTTTCTGTCTCCATTAACAATGATGGAATACCAAATACCAGATAATAGATTCAGAATCATGTCAATCCACACTTCACAGAAACCAAACTTCCATAGAACAGAGGTAACAAAAGTCCATGACATTCTATCATATGCTTTTATCATGTCCAGTTTAATAATAACATTACCATCCTTATTAGAATGAGAGATAGATTGGACAATTTCTTGCGCTAGCAGAATATTTTCCAAAATCAATTTATCTTTAACAAAACCACTTTGACTAGCCGAGATCAATTTGCTTAAAAAAGGATTGAGCCTGATAGAAAGAATTTTAGAAATGATCTTGTTTGTAAAGTTAGAGAGACTAATAAGTCTAAAATTATTAAAGGTGGTTGGGGAATCATTTTTTGGGATAAGAACTAAACTAGTGTGTGTGTAGAACATAGTAAGGGGATTACCTCTGAATAACTCCAGTACAAATGCAATGATGTCTTCCTTAATGATGTCCCAGCAACTTTGAAAGAAAGTTCCATTGTATCCGGCTGGTCCTGCCGCACTAGATGCTATTATGTTGAAAATAGCACATTTGATTTCCTCTTCAATTGGATTCTCTGTAAGGCTGTTATTCTCTTTGTTTGTAATCTTGTTGGTGATGCATTCTAGAGTGCTAGGGTCCAGATTAGCTGCTGGAAGATTGAAGAGGCCATTAAAATGTCTAATGGCTGCTTTGGTAATCTTATCTTCCCATGTAATCCACTTTCCTCTATGGTTCTTGATTCTTTCCCGTTGCAATCTTCTTCTTTTCTCTCTAAGCTTACTGTGAAAGTAGTTGGTATTTCTATCTCCCTCCTCAAACCAATTGATATTGACCTTCTAAGTGATAAGGTATTCCTATATAGACAACCACCTAATGTATTCACCATGTGATTTATTGGTCTCGGCCCTAGCTGCCTCAGTGCTATTAACAATCTCCAATTCTTCGAGCCTTTGAACTTTGTCTTCCCAATTAAAAACTTGTTCCTGGATGTTGCCAATGCTTTCTCTTGTCCACTGACTGAGTCTTTTGCTGAGAAGATTTAGCTTTGTTGAAGTTTCCACATATGGTTACCATTGAGTTGAGTGGCCCATACTTCCTTAACAAGCTCGAAAAAACCATCATGTTTAGTCCAGAAGTTGAGAAATTTGAAGTAGTTTATGTGATTATTAACAGTATCAAAATACTTTATGAGTAAAGGACTATGATCCGAGCCAATTGTCACTAAATGTTTGACCGTGGTATTTTGGAATCTTTGAGTCCATTTTTCATTTATGAAGACTCTATCAAGTCTTTTCCAAATTCTTTTCTGAGGCCTCCAATTATTACACCAGATGTATTTACGACCAGAGAAACCAATGTCAATTACTCCACAGTTGTCCATGCACATTTTAAAATCAAGACTCTTTTACATTCTATGAGGCCTACCTCCTAGCTTTCCATCAGAAGTTGCCTCCAATACACCAAAGGCCATCGACTGCTAGGCTAATATCCTCAAGGTTGCACCATAAGTCTTTTCTTTCTCTTGACGTGCACTTGGAATACACTGTTGTGATAACAACAGGGGGATTGGCCCGACCATCTTCCATCTTTATAGAAATTTGTTGTTCCTCAATTGCAATAACAGTAGCTTGATTGAAGTTTTTCTAGAAACACCAAATCTTACAATTGTCATTGGAGACGCATTCTTTAAAACCAAGAATTTTGTGATATCCTTCATTTTTTTCTTTGCTAACCATGGGTTCCATAATAACAACAAAAAAGGATACATTTGATGTCTATGAGTTGTTTGATCCTACGTATGGCCTTGTTTGACCTCACTCCTCTAATGGTCCAAAAGATTGTGCTAATCATAGGAAACTTGAGGAGAGGTACCATTTTTTTGTTTCCTTCTTAGAGAACGTGTGTTGTTATTTCTGTGTTTCTTTTCTGGCCTTACTCTGCTTCTTCCTCTTCCTTCTGCCAAATACACTACTTCATCTAAGTTTTCTCTCCCTCAGTCATTGTTTTGATTCTGTTGAAGTTCTTGAGAAGCGTGGTGTAAGGTGGTGTCACGACCCAATTCCAGAGTCGTGATGGCGCCTGTCATGGAACCAGGCAAGCCACCCATTCTATCTAAGCTGAATTCAATTACCAGTAAAATCACATTTTTAACAAAGTCTACGGATAACATTAATAATAAACCTGAAGTTTGAAACAATATCTGAAACCAAAAGTTAAAATCCTACAATCCCGGATCCAGTGTCACTCAGTCATGAGCTGCTAATACATAATAATAATAAAAGAGTAATGACCAACATAGTCTGAAAAATAATCAACGACAGGTAGAATAGGAAAGAGATGACGAGATCACAGTCGCCAGCAGCTACCTCGACAACTCTGATGGAAACTGTCAGCTACTTAATGACAAGAGCCGAGTCCCGATGTACCTGGATCTGCACACAAGGTGCAGGGTATAATGTGAGTACACCAACTCAGAAGTAACGAACCCAAACTATGGGCTGGGAGGTAGTGATGGACTAAACCTCTGATGTTTATGAACAACAGTATATAACTTGAACATGACAGTAATATGGCAGAAAAATAAGAAGGATGCACCAAATTATGTCTGTAAACTCTACATACCAGCATATGATCATAAAGAACCAGAAATGATATGTACACACTATCCCTACTCTCACAAGGAAGTCCACTCAGTACTAGAATTGGCCTTCGGGCCCAGGGAAAGTCCATCCCGGATTATACATAAACACAAGTGACGTAGTCACCGAATACTGAGGAAGAAGGCCGGTCCCCACGGAGAAGATCCATCTCCGGAACATATCAATCGGACAAGATCCATGTCCAGGGATGAT
>ML261716.1:0-87009 GCA_005239495.1 Nicotiana undulata
TCCTAGTACACATAGGATTAGGGTTAGTGTTATTTACTCCTATTTGACTACTTAACTAACAAAAACATTTTATTTTAATCTAGGTTTCTTGGTAGTTCTATATATAGAAGTGTCAAATGCATTAAGTTGAAGGCTCACTAAATTTGCAGGGGTTATAATATAGGAATTAGGCTGATTGACGAGTTTCTAGCAAAGTCTAATGTTTCAAGGTGTGTTGATTTCAAGGAAACTGCTGAAGTCATTGCCAAGGTCTCTCTCTCATTCTAAAGATCTATATTTGTATAACAACAACAACAACTACCCAGTAAAGTCCCACAAAGTGGGGTCTGGGAAGGGTAATACGTACGCAGACCTTACCCCTACCCCGATAGAGCAAAGATCTATATCTGTATATTTTGCCAATTAAAAAAAAGACTTATGTATATGTTAATTTTATGCTGTTTGAGCTATGGTTTCCTTAAGTTTATTCCTCCTATGAATGTTTTTCTCAGTCATTATTTCAAGTGGCTTCATAAATCATTAACCTTGTTTATTACGTTTCACGTACTAAATAGTGGATGGTTTTTCTTTTTCACAAAAATTTGCAGCTGCTGCGTAATTATCTGCCTCTTTGAGTGATAGTATCTATGTAGCTTTGCTGTTGAATTTATGCTAAAAAAATTGTGTCAGTCATTTTTATTAGGTTACGCAAGGATAATTAACGTCATATCACATTTGAAATATATCGACATTTCTCTACTGTACAGTGAAATTTAGGTTTAAGACAACAATGAACAACTTTCACATTCAACAACTGTAGTAACATTACTAATAGTTATTTTTAGTTGCCAAGAGCTGTTCTATCATTGTCCTGGCATTCAGCTTATATACAACAACAACAACAACAACCCATTATAATCCCACAAGTGGGGTCTGGGGAGGTTAGTGTGTACGCAGACCTTACCCCTACCCTAGGGTAGAGAGGCTGTTTCCAATAGACCCTCGGCATTCTCCCCTCCAAGAACTCCCCACCTTGCTCTTGGGGTGACTCGAAGTCACAACCTCTTGATTGGAAGTGGAGGGTGCTTACCATCAGAGCAACCCACCTTGTCTAGGCATTCAGCTTATATATAAACAGAAAATGGGATAGAAAACAAACAAGAAAAGGAGAAAAAGAAGACGAGCTTTGAAAGAAGAATGAGTCAGCTTGAAGAAGAAAACAATAAGAAAGAAGCAAAAAGAAGAAGAAGAGGGGCAATAAAGAAAGCTTTGAACCATATCTGGAGAGGAATCCTAGTATTTATATGACGAAAGGCCCTTCTTATCTATTTCCACCTATCTTCATCTTTCAAGTCAATGTCAAAGAAGCGACTACTTCTCGCTTAGATCGTTTTGCACGTTGTTGTCCGAAGCACATGCTTCTCCGGAGTTGCTTCACTTCACGCTTGTGAAGGGAGGACCTCTTGCTTCGCATCACTTCATTGTTTTAAGATGGAATTATTGTGTGTGCTAGAAATTAAGAGCCTAGGCTTCTAGTTGATTTTGTGGGATGAGGAGATGCATTGTAGTTCCCCCTCAATATGCATGAACTGAGAACCTTAGCTGAAAAGTACTTGGCGTAGAAATTTGGTAGTGTTTATATAGTACTTCAGTGACGTTATACTTTTTGGGCCTGTAGATGTCAGTGCTTAAAGTGCTTATTGACCGAACATGGTTTCTTGTTGCTCATGTAAACAGGTTGGTCTCAAAATGTTCATAGGAGTGACTGCATCAGTGACAAATTGGGATGTTGAGGGAACAACGTGCAGTCTAATTTTGGAGGACAACCCCTTGGTAGACTTTGTTGAGCTTCCTGATACCTGTCAAGGTTGCAAACTGATTATCCAATTAATGGTATAATATCTTGTAATGAACTGTCCTGTGCATGACATGCATAGCCTCAATGTTATTTTTCCTCTCCTGAAATGGAGAGTATTGTGTGCATGAGCATCTTATTTTTCTTTCCTTATTTTATTCCTCTTTGGTGCAGGAAGATTTTTAATTTTACGAAATATGGAATGAACTAGCATGCTATTCAACCTGCTCTTTCTCACATTATTTTACAGCGTCTTGGTGTTTCATTCGAACACTTAAATATTGCTGTTGCCATCTGGTTGGTATTGTATCCATGCTACAGTGGATCCACATGAAACTTGATTTCATTCTCTTGCTTTGCTATGTGGTAAGAGTACAACAACAACAACAACCCAGTATAATCCCACAAGTGGGGTCTGGGGAGGGTAGTGTGTACGCATACCTTACCCCTACCCTAGGGGTAGAGAGGCTGTTTCCAATAGACCCTCGCATCCTTCCCTCCAAGAACTTCCCACCTTGCTCTTGGGTTGACTCAAACTCACAACCTCTTGGTTGGAAGTGGAAGGTGCTTACCATCAGAGCGAAGAGGTTATTTTCATAATCTGTCATGAACATAGCTCTCTTTTAGAAAAAGATGTATTAGTTGAGAAGTAGTTTCTCCTCATACAGGATGTATTATAAAAAATAGAACGCTAGGCTTATACATGATTCTCTAGAAATTGTAGCCAATCATCTATGCTTACTGGAATATTAAGGTGCTCCGGAAGTGTCAAAAAAATTAAGAAACAAAGAGATTTCTCTTTAATCCATACATTTTTCAACTCCTTCAAACGCTCTTCTATTTCTTCCTCTCCAAATTGGCCCCTTAAGGCCTATAGGTGCTATTTCCCAAGGAAGCAATCAACGGAGTCAACACATTGATATGAGAAAGAATAATATTCTGTGCAAACTTCCTGGGTTTATATGAATAACTAGGATCTGTTAAAATTTTGAGATTGTTGAATCTGCTTTAGACTAAAATGTGTTGCAATGACAATCTTTTCTCTCTGTTTTCCCTGCGCTCAGGTGTCAATGAAAACAGAGGTCACATGGCTTCGTGATATGCTTAGAGGGGATGATGCATTTGAGTTGCAGCTGAAGCTTCTGAAGCAAGTTCCTGAGGAGTACCCTTACAAGGATGACGAGTAACATGCTTTTTTGATGCTTGATATTATGCACATGCAATATAAGAAGATTCCTTTCCAGGCATGTATTAAAAGTATTTTCTGTTGCTTTAGTGTCTCCTCCAAATTTTCCATTGCGGTAAAACAACTTATTTAAGTAAGATCTCAAACTTTGGCTTGGTTCACCTAAGGTTCTTGCCATACTCCTCTTATGCCTGTTAACGGGTTGAATAGTTATATTGTCATCTCCATTCATCTTCCAAACGTGTACGTGGATGTGAATGTCTCAGTTTGAACGTTCATTTTGCCTTGGTTGAACAATAGAATAGAGAGCTGTTTTTGTGATGTTGAGAATTTATTATGAAGAATTAAGGCGGCCCTCGGTTAATTAGTACAATTTTAGGAGTCTAAAGATACATTTAAATCTTATTGGGCAATTGTGCCTAGCACTTAAATTGCGTAGGGTAGCCACTATTTAAAGTGGTATTTACTTTTTACCCAGTATTTTTAATGCTGAGCAAAAGTAGTCACTAGTCTATTAAAATTAATATGAAAAGACGGTGCTACCCTTTCTTCTATCTCTTTTCCTTCCTAAAAGAGTAGTTCATATTCATGCGGCTCAAAATAGCGTTGCGACTGAAGGTTACGTTCTGAAAAGCAAAAAAAAATATCATGGGGCAAAATAAACTAATTAAGAGACCCAAGTTCAATAAGCATTACCTTAACTTTGCTTGGATTGTCATTGCAGTATTTTGGTACAATTAAGGAGTTTGTCTGATTTGTGTATTGTGCTCAGTAGGCTGGGGAAATCACGTTTTCTCTGTAACATGGTGGATGTTGCAGAGATCCTATCTTTGCTGTAACACAAATTGGTTTCTTGAAAAATCCTATCTTTGCTATACCAGAAATTTGTTTTGTGAGTAAGAACACTTTCACCCAAATTCCAATATCTACATAGGTTAGATCCAACAATCATTCATCATCACTTGTATCAGAATCGTGCAGCCACACTTGGTCACGAAATTAATAGGTCCTTAACTTTTAATTTCAAGTTCAAAAGTTAAGGACATTTGGTCCTTAACTTTGAGTTACAAGTAAAAAGTTAAGGACACTTGGTCCTGAACTTCAAGTTTCAAGTTCAAAAGTTAAGGACACTTGGTCCTGAACTTCAAGTTTCAAGTTCAAAAGTTAAGAACACTTGATCCTTAACTTTGACTTACAAGTTCAAAAGTTAAGGACACTTGGTCCTGAACTTAGACTAACAAGTTCAAAAGTTAAGGACATGCAGTCCTTAACTTACAGTTACAAGATCAAAAGTTAAGGACAATAGGTCCTTAACTTTGACTTACAAGTTCAAAAGTTAAGGACATGTAGTCCTAAAGTCCTAAACTTAGAGTTACAAGTTCAAAAGTTAAAGGACATGTGGTCGTGAAGTCCTGAAGTTAAGTTCAAAAGTTAAGGACATGTAGTTCTAAAGTCCTGAAATTAAGTTCAAAAGTTAAAGGACATGTATCCTGCAGTCCTAAACTTAGAGTTCCAAGTTCAAAAGTTAAGAACATGTAGTCCTGAAATCCTGAACTTAGAGTTACAAGTTCAAAAGTTAAGGACATGTAGTCCTGAAGTTAAGTTCAAAAGTTAAGAACATGAGCAGAAGGGTATTTTCGTCCGGGCAGTTAAAGTTTATTAAAGCAGTGGCGAAAGACTAAAAATATTTTAAACAGTGGCTTAAAAGTAAATACATGTGTTATTAGTAGTTAACCGTGCACTTCCCTCCAGCGGAGGCCTCCTTGTGCCGACTAGGCTTACTTCTGTAACATGTCGATCTCTGCCTCTATATAGTGTATGATCGAGTATGAGTAACGTGCATAAGTTCTACTGTTGAATGTAATGTGTCGGCTAAGAAGAAGAGGAATTAGGAAAGTGAATAAGAAGAAGGAAGTCTGGGGTTGGAATTAAAACGCACGTGAGCTGCACATGGGTTAGATCCAACGGCTGAAATAAAAGGACCAAATAAAGGGTGGAGATTAAACAAGCCCAAAGTCGGTTGGGCCAAGCATATAACCACTTTTGGGCCTAACAGAAAGGCAGTTATTGACCGGTATAATTCTGATTCTTCATTTCTCTCTTTTCTTCCTAACTCCATTCTCCTAATCTTCTTCTTCATTCTTCAATTCTAATACACCTTTCATTTACATGTATTAATGGCGGACTACAATGGAGCTTAGAATCATTTGATTCATTGTAATCATTTAGTTCGAGTAGCTATTGTAATACTTGGTTCGAATTAATAAAACTGCCAATTTCGTCTCAATTTCTGTTTTTGTTACAAGTACATTACAATTGGTATCAGAGCATATCCTGGCCAATCATGATGACAGAAGCATAAACACGATCTAAATCTACTGATGAATCGATAAAAAAATTAGAATCACAATTTCAGCAGTATACATCAATTAACAACGCGAGACTGGAAGACTTGGGTAAGAAGTTGGAGTTGTTGGTAGAGAAGCTCCTTCCTCCACAGGATGGAATTCTGGGCAGTGCTCCGATGGAAGGCCCCCTACATGCAGGCGTAAACAGTCGATCATGGCTGGGAGAGAACAAGGAGACTCATGGCAGCAGGAACTTGGGTCATTCTTCGCAATCTCGAGTTGATATTCCATACTTTGAGGGGGTGGATCCTTGTGCATGGTTGAGGAAGTGCGAGAGGTTTTTCCAGCACAACAACATCCCTGATCCTCAACAGAAGCTGGAGGAGGCAGTACTTCATCTCAATGGTAAGGCCGAGTCATGATTTTTTTCCTATCACATAAGCAAAGGAGAAGTTAGATGGCAAGAATTTACTGTTGAAATTTGTAGTAGGTTTGAGGGTGCAAGTTACTCAAAAAGGGAAAAGAGTAGAACTTAAGGGGATCTATAATCAGGCAGAATTGAAAAGTATGTCAGCAAATGGGGTCAAACAGTTACTTAAAAAGGGTCAGGCTATTTGGTCACACCTCTTTACACTATCAGCTGAGGAAAGCACAGAGGCAGAGGAGTTACCTGTGGAGATTGATGGGGTGCTGAAGAAATATCCAGATGTCTTCCTGGAGCCAAATTCACTACCACCAAGGAGAGCCCATGACCATTTGATTCCCCTGAAAACAGATGCAAACCCTGTAAGTATCAGGCCTTACAGATATAGTTTTTTTCAAAAAAATGAAATTGAAAAGCAAGTTAATGAAATGCTCAAGAATGACATAATACAACCTAGCCATTCTCCTTTTTCATCCCCTGCCTTACTAGTTAAGAAAAAGGATGGGAGCTGGAGGTTTTGCATAGACTATAGAGCATTGAATAATATGACCATAAAAGATAAGTTCCCTATTCCTTTAGTTGATGATTTAATGGATGAATTGTGTGGTTCATGCATCTATTCTAAAATAGACTTGAGGGCTGGATATCATCAAATAAGGATGGGAGAAGATGACATCTATAAGACTGCTTTTAGAACTCATTTGGGGCATTATGAGTTCAAGGTCATGCCTTTTGGGCTGACCAATGCTCCTGCCACTTTTCAATCACTCATGAACCATGTGTTCAGAGACTATCTTAGAAGGTTTGTGTTGGTGTTTTTTGATGACATTCTCATATATAGTTCTTCCATCGAACAGCATGTGAAACATTTAAATAGTGTTCTAGAAATTCTTAGGAAGGAACAACTATTTGCTAAACTTTCAAAGTGTTCATTTGGTCAATCACAAGTGGAGTACTTGGGACACATTATAATAGGGGAAGGGGTCGCTATTGGCCCTTCCAAAATTGAGGCTATGACTCATTGGCCTACTCCTACCACAATTAAAGCCCTACAAAAGATTCATTAAATCCTATGGGGTCATTAGTAGACCACTGACCAATTTGTTGAAAAAGAATGCTTTCCTTTGGGATTCAGAAGCAGACCAAGCATTTCAAACCCTTAAACAGGCTATGATCAGTGCACCAGTGCTAGCACTAGCAGATTTTAGCAAGACATTCATCATAGAGACTGATGCTTGCTCTAAAGGAATGGGGGCAGGGTTGTTGCAAGAAGGCAGGCCTATTGACACCAAGACACTTGGGCTTATCTACTTATGAAAAGGAGTTCATGGTTGTTTTGTCAACTGTGGATAAGTGGAGGCATTATCTACAAGGAGGTCATTTTATCATCAGAACAGATCACCACAGCCTAAAATACCTCCTGGAGCAGAGGGTTACTACTGCACTTCAACAGAAGGGGCTGACTAAACTACTTGGTCTGGATTATGAAGTTCAATACAAAAAAGGAGCTGAAAATAGGGTGGTTGATGCATTATCTATGAGACAAGAAGAAGACTCATCACTATGTGCCCTTTCTCTACTGATCCTACTTGGATGAGTGAGGTGGAACAGAGTTATGAACATGATCAGGTGGTTCATCAATTGATCACAGAGTTGATAACCAACACACCTTCTAACTCTAGCTACACTCTGACTCAGGGAGTTTTTAGGTATAATCAGAGGATCTACATTGGTCAGGGGTCCAATTTGAGAGTTAAAAGTCTTTGAAGCTATGCATCAATCTCCTTTGGGGGGTCATTCTGGACAACAAGGAACTTATAAAAGAATGAGTATGATTTTCTTCTGGCCTAACATGAAGAAGGATGTATACAAATGGGTAGCAGAATGTGATACTTGTCAACAAGTGAAGAATGAAAATATCTACACTCCTGGCTTGCTACAACCCCTACCCATTCCTGAGTTACCATGGCATGACATAGCCATGGATTTTGTGGAAGGGTTGCCATCATCAAACCATAGAAATGCCATCTTAGTAGTAGTGGACAGGCTTACCAAGTATGGTCATTTCTTAGCTCTCAAACACCCTTTTACAGCACATGATGTAGCTGATTTGTTTTTGAGAGAAGTATACAAGTTACATGGGTTACCTAACACTATTGTCTCAGACGGAGATAGTGTGTTTACTAGTCAGTTTTGGCAAAGGCTCTTCAAATCTATGGGGGTCAAGTTACACATGTCCACTTCATACCACCCACATACAGACGGGCAAACAGAGAGGTTGAACAGGTGTCTGGAAGCCTATTTGCGTGCCATGGTATTTACTAAACCTAACCAATGGGTCCAGTGGCTACCCTTGGCTGAGTGGTGGTACAACACAAACCACCACACTGCCCTTAAAACTACCTCTTTCCCGGCGTTGTATGGGTTTGCTCCACCACAGATTCCTTTGGGGTCCTTACCCCAACCTGTTCAGTCCCAAGTAGGGACATGCATAGCCCAAAGGCAGCAGATGTTACAACAATTGAAGGACAACCTATCTCAAGCCCAAGCAAGAATGAAGTTTTATGTGGATAAAAACAGATCGGAAAGAGTTCTAAGTGAAGGGAACTGGGTTTCTCTGAAGCTTCATCCTTATAGACAAGCTTCAGTGGCAGTAAGAAATAACCTCAAATTAAGTGCTAAATTCTATGGGCCTTATAAGGTTCTACAAAGGGTAGGAGAAGTGGCTTACTGTTTAGAGCTTCCTCCAAGCTCTCAGATCCATCCAGTTTTTCACGTGTCCCAGCTGAAGAAACGAGTAGGTCCCGACATTACTCCATAGCAACAGACATCGATTTGTGATGTGAATGGTGAAGTCTTGGTCCACCCAGTGGCTATTTTGAAGAGGAAAATGGTGAAGGTTAACAATGGAGTGGGAGTCAAAGTATTGATCAATGGGCTAATTTGAGTGAAGAAGAGGCAACCTGGGAAGATTGGGGCTATGTTCGAAGTAGATTCCCAGATTTTGTGGCACAACTCTGACCTCGAGGACAAGGTCATTTTTCATCGGAGGGGTATTGTAATGTGTCGGCTAAGAAGAAGAGGAATTAGGAAAGTGAATAGGAAGAAGGAAGTCTGGGGTTGGAATTAAAACGCACGTGAGCTACACATGGGTTAGATCCAACGGCTGAAATAAAAGGACCAAATAAAGGGTGGAGATTAAACAAGCCCAAAGTCGGTTGGGCCAAGCATATAACTACTTTTGGTCCTAACAGAAAGGCAGTTATTGACCGGTATAATTCTGATTCTTCATTTCTCTCTTTCTTCCTAACTCCATTCTCCTAATCTTCTTCTTCCTTCTTCAATTCTAATACACCTTTCATTTACAGGTATTAATGGCGGACTACAATGGAGCTTAGAATCATTTGATTCATTGTAATCATTTAGTTCGAGTAGCTATTGTAATACTTGGTTCAAATTAATAAAACTGCCAATTTCGTCTCAATTTCTATTTTTGTTACAAGTACATTACATTGAGTTTAGTGTTCTGAACGATTTTCTAGTTCAATTTCAGTTGATGAGATGTGCTTTGTAAATTTCAGAATTATCTGTTTGTACCAAATTGAAAGATCTCTCGTTCTTGGCTTTTAAAGCTCGTTAATTTTTTTTGACTCTGCTGCTTATAAAGGTCACAACATACTACAGTTTGCTTCCTGCACTTGACATGAAACACAACTTTCGAATTGAGATGAATATATCTAGTTTAAGATCATGCGATCATGGAAATGATTTGAAGACAAAATAAAAAAATAAAAAATCAACAGTCTCTTCTCTGTGCCTCGAAAAGTTCCATCAAGTGTTACCAGTTTTCCAACAGTTCGTGACACGAAATTGACACTATGTTAGGTTGAAGTGGAAAAATGAAATAGCCACTTTGAGCATGCTTTTTGTGTTACTAAAGGGAAAAGGCAAGCAAACTACTAAATAATAACTCGTTTTTGCAAATGAATGACCACAGAACGGAGAAATGGTTGGATATTTTTCCCACTGAAAGGCAAAAAATTTCTTTTGCTTTTCCTTCTTTCATAAACCAAATGTCATAGTTATATCACCAGTAATTTGCTAAATCTGGAAAAATAAATGGCATATGCGCCCGTAATCTTTAAACTCTCACTTACCGAGCAATAGAACTCAATTTCAAAATCTTAGAAATAGAAGTACAAATGTATTCTCCCACGAAAGGAAAAATTATACACATACATGCCTCCAAAACAGGTTTCAAGAAGGCAAAAAAAAATGCACACCAAACATATACATGGACAGAACAAAAAGAAAAGAAGCTATGCTTTAAGTATATGCCTTATAGAAAAAAATTCTGCTGCAGCAGATTGTTCTCATCGACGAATGAGATCATGAAAAAATAAGAAGTAAAAGAAAATAGAAAGTTCTGACTGTCTATACTACAATCTCATGGAGGATTTTGCCAGGTCCACTAAAAAGTATACAGACCAAGTACACTAAGCTCCAGATTTGGGGATTTTGAATTGCTTTTTGACAAACTGAGAGGCCTCTGACTCTCCTCGATGACACAGAATCCTAAGTAGGGTCTTGGTATCAGCACCTAACTTGCCTCTTCCGCCCTGCATTTCTAACTCACTTGCGGATCTCAAGTCTTCTATTATTTCCCTGGTCTGTGTACCATAAAAAACAAGCGTTATACATCAACCATTTAACATATTGTCGTAGAGAAGGATCACAATAAAATGTGATATATAAAGACCAAATAAGATCATCTTATACGTACTAGAATTAGTGATAAATATGGCCTTAATAAACAGTCTTTGAGGAGCAAGCAGATTTTTAAACGTATACATACCATCGCTTTTTCTACAATTGATATTAGTGTTACAGCATCTTTGACCAATTTTACATGAATAAATATTTGTATCCGTTAAGATAGTGCTACATTTACACATTGTTATTGGGGGGAAATAAAACAAGTATGAAAAAAGTGCATATTGCTCAGACAATAATTTCATAATGGAGGCATGGAGAAGCAAGGAGGTACAAACATCAGTAACCACAGGTACCAAAGTTTTTATGCAGTCAATTCTGCTTATCTTAGTACTTCATTGTGGTTGCTGAACTAACCTCATAACCATGCAGCTTTACCACCTGCCGAACACGTGCAACTTGATTTTCAACTACTCCACGAGGAAGCCCATCCCCACCCGAAATGAAGAATTCCTTAAACAAACACCAAGCATAGGTGAGAAATAACCATATTGTAGGTCCATTAATTCAAGATATCAGGTAGACAAAAATTAGTTTGGATATCTTCAGGTAGATAAAAAAAATTCTAGCACATATCCAACAAAAACCAGTTTGAATACCTTCAAGATCTCCAGATCCTCCTCCAATAGCTTAGCATCACCCAGGGAGAATACACGTGATGGTCCTCCATCTAATATGACTCTGAGTAGGCCATCCTGGTGAAATACGATTTCCAAGGAATTCAAAAATTATTGCAGTTAAAAACAGAAAAACCAAGCAGCAGTAAGTACACAGACCAGTGATGCTTGAAGCAGTCCTGTCACAACACGATCACGAAGTGGCTCCATTATCACATCACAAAGTTGATTAAGAACCTGCAAACATTGGAAGACAGTTATACCATCTGTGCTTCTCTTTTTTCTGAGTATACATGAAAAGTGGGAGGTACATTCAAGCTCAGCAAAATGGATTGATGCAAGTAAAAACCATCACTTTTACAATTATCTAAATCAGGGATCCAGATGACAAAACCGTTTTGCTCACAAGGTTGAATGCAGATACTGTCTCTCACATTTCAATATTAGTTACAAGCCTAGGTGTTACTATAGGTCATTTATGCCGTTGAAGGAAAAAAATTCTCAACTCCAGTTTCTCAAGGTTCATAAACGAAGTTCAGATGGGATTTACCAATCAGATTTCTATTGCAGCAATTATAGTTCAACCTTCCACATCCCAACATTTCATTACAAGAGAGGTTTGAACAAACATTTAAGACCAAAAATTACTAAGCTGTACTTTCTTTCCATCACAAGAGGGAGTTAAGGTGCAAAGAGAGCTGCAGATCAAGCAGCAACAGAGATCAGTTCATCAGTGTTGGAATTTCATGGGATAGTTACTCTTTGCTGTTATTCTTCAGACTCAATTGCATCTCAAATATCTACAAGTTATTACCTTTTCCCCTTTCCGGACTTCATCAAAAGTTAATTCATTTCCTGTTTTCCACATTTATACGATGTTACTTATGTATAGAATAGCTTCAAATATAAGACGCAATACCATGTCAAGTGGATCCATTACTGATTCCAACCTAGACTGAGAAACACTGGGTTTATAGAGATTCTCAATGAATGGTTCTCTTAAGTCCCAGAAAATGATTTTCGTTCCTGCAAAAATTGACCAAAAAGAGTTAGGAATTATTTGCAATGAACCCCAAAAAAGTAGAAGACACAGAAGAAATCTCTCGCTAGTAAATCCAACATCCTTGAAAGTTATATTATTTGCAAAGAACCCAAAAAAGAAAAAACAGAATATAAAAACAAAAGTCTGACCAGTAAATTCACACATTCTGTCAATTGCGGCATTAATATCCTTTCTGCTTCCATCAAATGAGTCCTTCTTCTGTAAATTTCTTGCATCTTCAGCTGGGCTCTCTTTGTTAGGAAAAAATTGAAGTTAAGTTAATCCTTTTCCAGAAGAGGAAAGAGTACCACTACTCATGATAAAGAATTATATCTAGATTCTATAGGCTAAAAGTCCCAGCTGATATCGATTATACAGCAGCTGCTATGCTTAATGGTAAATAGATTTCAAGTCAACTATCTCCTTCGTCCCCTTTTTAATTACAAATAAGAAAAACAGGTTTTGCAGTTCTTTGTTCATATTTTTTTGTTTTCCCCTATTTCTTTTGCAAAACATTCCAAGCACACCAAGTCATAGGCTTTACCATACATAGTGTCAAAGCTTAAATGCACAGTACGTGAAATAAGAAACGTTTCATAATTCACGGCATTCCTAATTATGACATAATTTCCAAGAATATTCTACACAACATTCTTTCTAATTCTATTAACTAAGTACTAACATAATTCTTAGTGATTCACTTGAGTTTCAACGCGCCTCTTCAAACTCAAGGTGATGAAACAACTTAAGAATGCTTGTTAGTAAACAAGAGACACTAGAGGAGTCAGCGGAATCGTAAACAATTACTTGAATAATTGCCAGAAAGAAATAAGTCTTAGTATTTTTTTTCCCCGAAAAATCACTGGCAAATGCACAGCAAAAAAAATTGCTTCTTGCAATGGCTTGAATTGGAAGTTGACAAGTACCAAAAAGTTGTTCAAACAATGATCACAAATTTCAATATTTTTCCATCTAAAAAAAATCAATATTTAGAGAATAGACTAAATACTCGAATTCGAATAACACAAAGAAAAAGAAGAGAAAACAACTTGTGACTTCAAGTTCAATGTTTAGAAGAGAGATCTAAATACACTCTTTGAACAATAAAAAAAGAGAATTTTTGTTTACCAGTAGCAGAAAATTCACTGTTTAGACTTTAGAGGAAGGAATCAAGATCCAAATTCTAATAATACGAAGAGATAGAAGAGGCGAACAAGTTTTGGGAATTTTTGCTTCAAAGGTTGTCGGACGAATGGCCATACGTGGAATGACCATATATAAGAGGTGCATTACGGCCGTAAAAGTCGCTGGAGGTAAGAGTGGTGCCGCTAAAACGTCATAGGGAAGAAATAAGATAGTGAATTTATGGAAAGATAGAAATATTTTAGTTGGGTAGATATTCATGAGTAGGGAAAACTACTCAAGTCTTTACCAAATTGTACACTCTGATTTCATGTGAAAGAGGAAAAACTTATAGAGATCAGATGGTTAACTACATACAAGAGAGCTCCTTATTTAAGAATCTTGAACTATATGAATTAAGACAAGGTGGGTTGGTCTGACGGTAAGCACCCTCCACTTCCAACCAAGAGGTTGTGAGTTCGAGTCACCCCAAGAGCAAGGTGGGGAGTTCTTGGAGGGAAGGATGTTGAGGGTCTATTGGAAACAGCCTTTCTACTCTAGGGTAGGGGTAAGGTCTGCGTACACACTACCCTCCCCAGACCCCACTAGTGAGATTATACTGGGTTGTTGTTGAACTATATGAATTAAGGACATTGAGGGTCTATTGGAAACAGCCTTTCTACTCTAGGGTAGGGGTAAGGTCTGCGTACACACTACCCTCCCCAGACCCCACTAGTGAGATTATACTGGGTTGTTGTTGAACTATATGAATTAAGGACATTGAGGGTCTATTGGAAACAGCCTTTCTACTCTAGGGTAGGGGTAAGGTCTGCGTACACACTACCCTTCCCAGACCCCACTAGTGAGATTATACTGGGTTATTGTTGAACTATATGAATTAAGGACATTTTTCTAATCTTAATATTCTTAACTTTTATTTACGCGATATTCTTGATGGTTTTCTTGGCTTACAACACATCCATCCAACTATTTCTGCAAAACAGAAATCTAAAATAGAAAAGTAGTCTCCTCTTCTCCACCTGCCGCCATGTCTTCCTTTGCTGTTCTTTTTTTCTGTCTACCATCTTTGCAGTCTGTAAGGGGATAATTCCAATTGTCCACTTTATAACAATTAGAACGATAAATACTTCTTGCCATTACTCAAAATTGTTAGAAAATATTTTAGCTGCAAAGCAAGAATTACATACTAAGAGGAAATAATAAGATAATATCAATATATTCCAGTCAAAAGGAGTTGTTTCTTACTTGTCGATTTATGAAGATGCTTTTTCCTCGTCCACCGCTCCCAAATGCTGTCTTCCAATTTATTCAGTTGGCTAATAGCATACTGTGAGGATAAACGACAAGGTAAGCCTTAGAATTGCTTAAGACAGAAACACAACATCCCACAGGTTAAGACAGAAACACAACATCCCACAGGTTACAAGTTGATTTAAAGTCCAGCTTCAAGCTAATGAAACTAGCCAGAGCCATGTTTTTCCTATTCAACCAGTGTGGATACAGAGAGCAAATGATTAACAGCTTGAGATATTAATCGTACAAAAAGCGGGAAGGTAGAAGTTAACTCACATGAAGGCTATTCAACTGAACACAAAGTGTTGATGTGGCCACTACGTCAATTTCAACAGACTTCAGGACATCTGGTATCCTTGTATCCTTCAACTCCTTCTTTACAAATGCCTTAATTCCATGTTCCCTTGAGTATCTTGTCAGAATAGGCACAGGTGGAACAACATCTTCCTTATTAGCTGCACACATATGGTAGCAAGTTCACCATTAAATATTGTGTTTGAATTAGTGGTAAACAGTCTGCAGAAACATATGCAAGATATGAAAATGCAAGAAGAAATAAGGCATGGAACAGCTTTTGAATGCCAATAAAAGGAGAGCCATTAAACATAAGCTTCAAAGCTATTTGAAGATTGAACATGTTAAATCCTGTTGATGAAAAACTCGGCTGGCGATGAAGGGTTGTCAAACAGGTAAATTGGCTTAACGTGAGCCAGAAAAGAGGGAAATAATAAAATGGAGGTTTCCAATTATTAGTTACTCGGACAGAATATTCACAGCTCCAGTGGAAGGATAGCTTCGAAACTGTAAAAAGGTACCTCTCCCTCCCTACTTTGAAATGGATTTGAATACTGCGGTAACGGAAGATCTAATAGTATGTCCATCCATTACTATTATATATCATTCATCAAACCATAGTGCAGGATACAAAATGAACCAGGAGGATAATGACGCTAAATCTGAAACAGCAGGTATATAAGTTTCAGTAAAGAAGAATTCTTTAAGATTGTGCAGAAGCAACAATATACCAATCTTATCTAAAATGGTCTTTGCATATACTTGAAATGCATTATCAATGCCGCGAAAGAGACTACCCAGTTCTCCTGGCCTCATTGGAACTTTCAAAGCAAAGAACTGATCAACCGTCTGCAGTGACAAAATAGTTCAACTCATTACAAAATTTGGCATAGTATAAAAGCATTTGTAAATTCACCATGTCTGTTTATCAGTTGATTCCATAAAGAAACACGATAAACTTATGGCGTGGAAATCAGAACTGTGATAGAAAATTGATCCTGGGAAGACAGAAAATTGCGAAAAATACATATGCAAAGAACAGAGTATAATTTGTGAACCTCCTCCACAATCCTGTAGACTTCAACAATTGAACTTCCATGCCTTTGTTGAGGGGAAACTGGTGTCCATCGCTGAAAACCCACAAAAAGGTAATTAACTTCACATGCTAAAAGGGGAGCCTTTGTTTAGAAGGAAGAGCTCAATTTATTCTTATTATCATATCAGTGAATATAGAAAATGGGAGATGCCCCATTTAACTTATACTTCTGGAAAAAAAGGAGATAAGACATGAGGTAAAAAATTCTAAAATGGGAAATGATATATGCAGAGAGATTAGTAGGATTATCATGACTAAGGCAAAAACAAAAATGATATAATTGTTCAATGCAAAAAAATCAATAGAATTAGCAACTCCCTTAGTTATTACCTCCTGCTGAATAGCCCGGTCAACCCAATTCAAAATCCTTGCAAGTTGTGAATTCACCCATCGTAGTACCAATGTCCCAGATACAGTTTCAATCTAAGAATAAATCATGAAGAAGCTAAGAAAGTCACCAAATTCATTATGAAAATATTAAGCATGATGCATGGCAACTTTATCAGCAAAACTGTCCTACCCCAACTAAAAAAAGGCTCTGAACATTTAGATTGCCGAGGTCAGAAGACAATATATCCAATAAGCATAATTTACTGGCCATAAGTCTTTCATTTGGAAATGCCCCATATGAATTTGGCAAAACAACGTCACCCTAAGTAAATCTAATATAAAATAAATAAAGAAGCCAGGAAGAGTTTCCTAACCTTGAACAAATTTAATTTTCTGCAGTAAGCATCTGAAGTTCCATCAGCACAAGTAGACGTGATAACTTGCATTATATACTGCTCAAGACTGTCAGCAGCAGGAAAGACAGCTATAGTATCCTCAGTCAGATGTTCCGCATTTTCAAGGAATGGTCTCTGAATGATTGACATTCACTCAAACCTCCATACTAAACATATTACCATGAATAACTCAAGCTAAACTAGAAGTCCAAGAGATAAATTAATCATTAACATACCAATTTGATACCATAAAGCTTGTGAAGTATGGAAGCAGAAACAGCAGCAGCATTACGATGCCTTTGAGATAAGATAGGCATGTAAACAGTATTATCTCTTTGCAAGAGTTTCTTTGTGTGTTCTGCAAGCAATGCTAGAGGATGTTCATTTGTTGCATGAGCTATTGCCTCAACATCTTGTATTATCTGCATAAAGCAATTATTCATGACGAACAGGGAAATTTCATTCATGCCCAATCCAGAGGAAACACGGAACTGAATAACAACACTCAAGAACTAGCTATGATGCACAGAGCATTCTTAGATGTCCCCAAAAATCAACTCCGCACTCTAGTAAGAAGGGAAGTCCACCAAGCAGGGGGGACAGTTGGTTCACTTGTATTGTTAGAACTATAGGAAGCAAATCAACCAAATGTAACTTCTGGATGAACTTGCAAACAGTCATTAGTGGGGAAATACGAAACACCCTGTCCTTTCATGTTAGAAGCGTATTCAACACAAATGCACCATAATCTCACGAGATTCATGACATGTTAGCTGTGTTATAGACTTGGTCCTTTCTGATCCCTTTATGTTCTCAACTATTTTAGTATACCATTATCGTGAAACTACAGTCTACGTCAAAATCTGATAAATTTGTATGTTCTTGACTATTTTAGTATACCATTATTGTAAAACTACAGTCTGCTCAAAATATGAAAAATTTGTATGGACCGTTTAACTGGTCACAGAACATATTAAAGCGACTGCTAATTTCTGTTACTGAAGCTAAATCAAATCCTCCTCTCGAACCAGTCATGCCCATCCCTTAACATACTTCATCATCGGTACATACAATGTTCTTCGAACAGAGAAACTCCTTAGGCTGTATAGAATGAAGTTTTTGCAATGACATACAAATTTAGCTATGAAATAGAAATGAAGATAAAAGAACAAAGAAAAGATTTTAATGACCCAACAATGCGAACGGAAGTTCATAGTTAAGGTCCTCTACAATCTTAAGAAACTAATCTAACCAATAATAGAACTTGCACTTTCCAGTTAGGGTCCTCTACCATCTGAAGAAACTAATTTAACCAATCGTAGAACTTGCACTTTACAGTTAGGATAATTTAACCAGTCTTTGGACTTGCACTTCAAGCCAATATAGCAAAAGGTTTCAATAGTAGTAATTATATTCAGCAACCAAGTATAGTTTCTTTTCCCAACAAGTAACAATTTACCCTTGTAAACGCATTTTTGATTGAAGATGTCACATAGAACTCTATCTGCTCTGTATCTGATATTGTTGCATATTCCATTGCCTGCACAAACATCAAATTTGATACGACATTATTATTTCTAAGCGTCGATATATGCAACTCTTATGGATTATAGTGAACAGACAGCACATATAACATACGATTCTATTTCAGCCAGAACAAACTTAAAATATTTCACCACAAACAGGTAATCAGTAGGTAACTCAGACATACCGTTTCAGGTTCTTCCAAAAGAAGCCTTCGAACAAGCATAGCAACTGCCACAGTGTTTTCCATCATTGCTGACCCCTAAACAAAACTAAGATGTGAGCACCTTCTTGTTTTTCTTTTCATGCCAATATGAGTTATTTCCGCTTGATGAACTCTCTCAAACCTATAGGAACGGTAACTATCAAGTGAAACACATCAGAAAACTGAGTCTTGTTGGAACTACATGGTATCTTTTCTCTCTAAAAGAAACAAACAGCCTTTGAAGGGACTAAGATGCATTTTCACAAATTCGTGGAACCTTTTCTCCTTTTTTGGAAAATTTTTGGAGCACATATGAGATTCCAATTACCACAAATGCTTGGTTTGAACGGGAGCCTTGGCGTAACTGTTAAAGTTACTGCCATGTGACCAGGAGGTCACGGGTTCTAGCCGTGGAAACAGCATCTTGCAGAAATGCAGGGTAGGGCTGCGTACAATAGACCCTTGTGATCCGGCCCTTCCCCGGACCCCCGCGTATAGCAGGAGCTTAGTGCACCGGGCTGCCCTTACAAATGCTTGGTTGCTTTTCCTAGAAAATCATATCTTCCAGTGAGGTACCCAATGTTTACACCTTGTATACGGGGGTTTTACCCCCTTTTCCTTTCATCAAAATAACCATTATTAAACCAGAAAAGATATCTTTGATCATTTCAAAAGAAAACAAAATTATATCTAAAAAGAAAAGAAGACCAGCTATACCGTCAAGATAAACAAATCTTATATAACCAGAGAATAGCATAGTAGAACCTCTGCAGCTCTGAACTGCCAACGGTGTATGATGATGAAAACAATTGTTGCACCACATACAACATGAAACAGAGGCCTATATAAGGAAACATTACACACACATGCAAGATATTGATTAATCCACCATCACTAACTAGCACGTAATTAACTCTTTTTTTTTGGGGGGGGGGCGGTGGAACCTAGATATCCCCGAGTGGCAGTGGTACACGGTTCAAAATTCAGTTAATAATCGGCCTGCCTTTCTACACTTATTCCGTTTGCGGCAGGGTTCCAACCCCTGACGAGCACGTAAGTAACTATATTGACAGACAAAACCACAGATTTTTCTCAATGTTCTTTACATCTAAATTACAACTGGCCATGTTTATTCAGACTAGCTGCTATTCTTTTTCTCATGATTGTGTGCCAAGACAGAATGGAACTTGATTGTAGGTTTGAATTCTTTAATTTTTTCCTGCATATGCTCTCTTGTCGTTTGTTGTCCCCCTCTCCCCCCCCCCCTACCCTAAGGGCCTGGAATAACCCGGAGGACTGGGCCTGGGAACGCAAAACACTATTATGGACATTTTGTTTCATTTCACAAATATCTCAATTGTTGATCATCTGAAGGAGGGGAGAATCAGAAGCGGCATTGACAAGCCAAAAACAAAATGCCCATATTGTTTCAGCCCAGAACAATGCTACAATCCATCAAAAGTGCATGTACCTTGCTACATGAAACTCTATCTCTCTAATGAGATGTCTCACATCTCAATGATTTGTTGATTATACCCCAGACAGTTTAACTAGGGAGTCCTTTAAGGCTTTGACTACTTTAAAAAATTTAACAAGTTTTTAGACACAGCTTTTATGTAATGTAACTTAAATAGAACTAAATAATTTCCTAAATGGAGTTAATTTCAACAGAAAAGGCAAAAAAATATGACATATTGGCAAACATTATTCAATGGGAAAGTGCAATTTGGAAGTTAGTTTCTTAGCTTTAAAATAATAAGCTAGATTTATATCATATGGCACAAGCTCTAAGTTGATCAGTATCTGTATTACCACAAAACAAAAATTCAAAACAGGAAAAAGACATTCATATAAATGCACAAGTTAAAACAAAAGACTTAGCATGGGCAAAAAATTTGCAATCGCCTGATCAAAGTAAAACAGATTTGTTCACTAACCTCGGCATAATTGAGATGGTAGTCTCCCAACTGCTTATCAGCCCATTTTGATATAGGCAACAAGAAAGACTGCAAGAAAGTCAACTCTTGAAATCCCTTTTCAGTTTCAACTCTGGAATGCAAACTCTTCAAGTGCATTCTCTCTTGTGGTCCCCTTTGTTCCTTTAATGGTATTTTCTTCAACTGTTCAATGACATATTGCAAGATCCTTTGCTCCCCTGTGATGACAAACTGCACAACACAAGGGGCGCAAATTGAAATAGGACCATCAAGCACCAGACGATAAGCAAAGAGGAATTGATGGAAGCATCGGGCTCAACCAAGCAACCACATTTGAAATAAGGGCACCAAGCAAGAAAGAAATTGTTGAAATATGTCCGGACTTCGATTTTACATACAGTTGACTAAACAAGAGGGAAGCAATTGCCTAACAATTCCCAACAACCTATCGCTGATTGGGATTGAAAATTTTACTTAAAACTGCTGAAGTCAAATAATGTGGAAAGACGAGACGATGAGGATTTTGTATTTCGCAAGAAATTATAGTTGCCGATAGGTGAAGAGTTTTAATTGAACCATAATAGCACATTTGGTTTCAATGAAAAACAAATGTTGTTGAATAACACAGAGAAGAATAGGAATTGAAGAATAACAATGGACCAAAAAGATTATTTTCACTTCAATAATACACACATTTCAAATAATCACCTAAATTCAGCTATAATAAGTTAGAAACAGAAGTGACTAATCATAGTCAGTAGGCAGGCTACAAAATCCTCAATAAATTAAACCAAGGGTATTTCAAAATGATGGGTAGTTTGGTCTTCTTTGGTAGCTTCACCAAGGACTTGTTAGTACATGTAAACTAAGGTCAGAAAACAATCAAACATAGCGTGTGGTATTTTTCATATAATGTACTGTTAATTCTGAGTGAGAAAATGCAATCAAAAAAATTAAACTTCAGGTTCCTATAGGTTTCACAAACGGCATACAAAATGGCCACTAAGTAGGGAGCAGCAAAGTACAACATAACATTTGATGCATAATTAGTTTTACATAAGCATGAAGCATCTAACTGACCAGTCAATACTCAAGAAGGTCATCCCAACAAACAAGAAAGTGAAACGATGGAAACTCTTGGTCACCCCCACATTCATTTTATGCAAAAAAGTAAATTGACATTGAAGGTTAACATAGGCCAAGAAGTACTCCAACAGGATATCAGCAAAGCTAACTAACATAAAAAGAACGAAGCCTTCCAGGTTTTTAGCAACTCAGTCAGCTGGATGGCACATGCTTTTCCTGGTTCTTCAAGCAGAGTAGATTCAAGAAATATCAGGTTCTTTTCTAAATAGGAAATTCCAGGTTATGCCACAATATTCCATAGAGGTTGTGGTCCATATCCACTCTAATAATTAATAAAGAAAAATGTAGTCCAAACAATTGGTATACCATCAGCGTAGTCAAACAAATGCTAGTAATTTTTTAAGCAACTCTAAATAAAAACCAGCAATTTTGTCATTTTATACCTGTCGAAATAATACCCAAGCATAGCAAGTATAGTGGATGGTTTCTGTGATTCCCAAAATACGCCACGTAGACTTAAGAAGCTCCAAAATTTCTTCAACTTCCTGGTGGGAAAAGATGAAGTTCATAATTAGTCATTCACACCTATAAATGGATTTCCAAAGGAATGTACTTGCATTATATAATTCCTTGCGCTACCATTCAGTATATTACCAATGAAACAAGTTAATGTGTTTCACATAAAACAACAACAATTGCGCCTCAATCCCAAGCAAGTTTGGGTCGGCTACATGATCCTCACCAATCATGTTGTTCCATTTAAGCACCTTAGCCCCATATTATCAGTTATAATAATAACAACAATAACAATAACAATAACAATAAAAGGTACTAAAAGTTCTATATATTTTCTAAATGCATATAAATCTCAGATAAGACTAAAAGGCTCCTAGAAGACATAGACCTAAAGTAAACATACTAACATGACCAAAATATAGTCCCAAGTAATAGGTATTGCCTAATTATATCCTTTCTACTGTCCCCTATTTTCGCTATGTCTGCATGGATTCCAAGTGATGGTAGATTTTTTGAGACAACTTCCTTTCATGTGATTGAGGGAATCATCCCTTTTAACACCTTCACTCACCATGTCCCTCTATTATTAACATGCATAACTAGACCGCAAACCAAATGACCCCTAAGAACATCACCTTCTTCCTTTTCTTGAGAAAGGTAACAACTAAGAGAATTACTTTCTAATATACAAGAAGCACGACGGCCATCTTTATCCTGGCACCATACGTCATAGCAAGAATGGCAAGAAATTATATAACAGAGTCCCAAAATTGTTAGAGAGAATGCCCTTCAAGTGGGTTTTAACTGACCTCTGTGAGTTTTCCCTCATCTAAAACATCAAAAACGCTGAGAAGTAGTTTCTCGTATAATTTGACATTCAGGTGATAACCATCCGCCCAGTGGCATACTTCACCAGTTAAGTCACCTCGAGCTGGCCTTTCTGCCAGTGGATTAGCAATCTCTCTCAACGATTTTAAACATTCTGTCCTTTGAAGCTCAGCAGCAGGAGGAGGAAAAGACTGAAAAAAGGAAATAATAAATTTTATAGCACATCATACGTACGGCATAGCATCACAAAGCACTTTTTTCTTGTAACATTGTTTCTCCGGACACAGGTGTTCGCAGTATATGAAATCAAAATGTCCTAAGATTGAGAAGACAAAAAAAAAGATGAAAGTGCACAAAAAATGACGGAAAATCAAACAAGCAAACAAGAACAAACATCAAAGACCGCCTGTCACTTGAACTACTTCCATGGGTCAATAAGATTTTAAAAAATAACGTCCTTTTGAGGAGAGTACAAAAGAAGAAACAAGAACAAGTACAAGTATGAGAAGATAAAACGTGTCAGTTTGCAATTATAGACTTGTCTTTTTACAACCGAGAAACTAAATGGATTAGCAAACCTCCAATCTAACCGATGAAAACCCTCTTACCAATTCTAATTTTTATTATAAGCAATTCTATAATTTGACATATGATGATCAAGCTTCAAAAACCAAACTCTCAAGTAAATCAAAAGTGTTTTTAATTTGTTTGAAAGAAGTGGCATGAATCCACAGCTCCAATCCATCTATTTACTATTTAAGATACTTGATATTTTTTTGGCAATAAATTAGGAAAATGAAATCCAACTAGGGTTGCCACAGATTTGCATTCATTGCGTCGACCTTTAGGCAGCTTGGTTAATCATGATTGAATTTGTGATGCCCCTATTGAAAAGAATGATAGGTTCAAATATAATGTTGTTAGTTTGTTGTCTGTATAGATGATAGAGGGACACGTGTTTCCTGGATCATGCTTTTTATATTATTAGGTAAATACAAGAGATCACTAAACTTAATCAAATACTGAAGTCTTAAATACTGCACCGAGCCAAAGTCATTTCGGTTTTGATTGGTTTCTTTGTTTGCAAACTAAAAGTTGGTTGGAAACTAATTAAACTAACTGAATGCGTAATGCTACTCAAACTCGGAGGCGTGGCGTACGTTGAAGCATGTGCACGCTCCGTCTTCAAATCCTAAGTCCGCCACTGAAACTAGAAAGTAAGTAGGCATTTGGATAATATTTGAGTTGAAGCTGAATAAAAGAGTATTTGATGTTCAAGTTGGAAAAAAAAATTGTGAAAGTTGAAGATTTAAGAGTAGAAACCAGTATTTCCTTGAAATATGTGTTCAGACCACTATTTTAATATTTTACTTGAAGTTCAAATATTGAATTTCACTATTTTCAAAAGAAGTTCAAATATTAAAGTTCAGTTATTGCAAGTGCTCATGGCCAAACTAGTATTGTAGATACTTAAGTTCAGTATATATAATTAAACCAGAAATTTGTCTTCACCAAAAGTGGGACACAGAGAAACATACACACCTCAGATTCCTCTATCTTAGCCAAAAGAACCCTCAGCTCATTTGCTTTTCGCCCAGATTCCCCAAATCCTACGGCAGGATAATTTATGAGCCCCTCCTCCAACATGTTTAACTGAACTGACAGAAAAGGAAATATGTAACAGAAATGTTAAATACATTTCATACAAAATTTAGTCACATAAATTAAGAACTTTGCAAAGCTCATTACAGTAATTAGGATGAAAGGGAGGGGAGAAAAAAAATTGCATCTTTATAGCGAGTGGGAAAGACTGCGCTTACTTGTCTTTTTTGCCACTTAATATACGACTTCTTGTCAGAAAACTCGGTTCGTGAAATACAACATAACAATTCCAATGGGATCAAGATTGTATCCATCCTTTTACCCACTTTTCCGACCATCGCATTAAGGAGCCCCAGTCTTGTCCTGACGTCCATGGCCTCAGAAATCTGTACATAATAATCAGGTAAAACCCCATTAAGTATGACACTGACATTTCTAAATAACAGAGCACTGCATAATCATTTTTTTAAACGTCGGTTACTCCTCAGTCCGAAGATATTATATCAAACTTTAGTAACTCCATTCTACCATTCTCTTTTAGATCTACAAGTTTCACTCTAAGTCAAGCTAAGAGTAGTAGACCTGCCTTCACAAGATTAAGAAATAACTAAATAAATCTTGAATTATCGTTTAACAGTTTTCTCACTCAATTAGAAAGCGGTCCCTCTCCCCCCCCACCCCACCCCCACCCCACCCCCACCCCAACGGAAAAAAAAAAAGATAAATGGAACTTGTAGCAGTCATCTTTACTTTGTTGTTGTTGTTGAAGAGTCCTAAATAATGTGGTCACCATGTAAAGAGTCCCAAATTTTTCACTAACTGATGATAAAAAATGCTAGAGGCAGTCTCTTGAACAACTGAGACTGTTGAATTATACCAGAGAAACTGCCCTAAAATTGGATCACCGAACGAAGGCTAGTGGCAGTCTCACAAAATGATTCACCCAAGTCTCGGACTAGCCATTATGAAAGTACAACTAATTTGTTCTGCCATTAGCTTTAGGATCACTTCAACGATGCATATCCCAACTAGCCATTACCTATGTATTGATGTCAGAATGTTAGTGTGTCTAATGTAAAGTACTTTGCACATCCCAAGTCTTTTTTCAACTCTTAGACTGCTCATCATTCTGTTACTTCTGACAGAGTGAAAATTTCGGGACTCTTTACATCAAAGTTCCCCTTTCGTCGCATTTTGTCACTAGATTGACTCCAACTGTCTCCTTTCTCTATGCAATTAGTGATCTTTTTCGCATAATCTTCCCAACAAGACCTTCCCCTATTTCCGGAATGACATTCACTGCCTTCTACCTCCCCTAGAAAGAGACCACTCTGATATATCTCCCATACATGTTAAAATTTTGGTAAATAACATGTGTAAAGCTGACTTGTGAAATTCCATTTTCTGCGTACTTTTCCCTTCTCCTTCGATGCCAACTCAAGATATTTGAAGAGTTCTTGAAAACTAAACTTATCATAAGAGACCCTGCTCATAAAGTTCTTCCCATGATATTTTACTACTTTTTTTGACAATCACATTTCACGTTGCCGTATACTAGGCTTAAGTTAATCAGTGACCGTGATTAAGCCTACAAAGTACACTGATCTTTTAGATATAATGAGCACTTTGATTAAGAACTACAAGTACAGATAGAAAAAGTAAGAAGGTCATTTATTTTCCTACCTCCATCTGGACACGCATCGTCTCCAACAAACTGACCAGTCCAGATAAATGCTGGGACTGGGTCATTACATTTTCGCTCTTACTCCGGCCCAGCTTCCTCATCAATATAGATTTCTTCTCCTTCTTTTTGTCTTTTGATGGTACAATAAGGCCCCTACGCATACATAATGCATATTAAATACCTTTAACTAATCAGATGGAGAAGTTGCAAGCAAAGGCAGAAATACCCTGAAGCTCCTGCAGCAGCCAGGAGGATCTCATATGCTGTTTCACGGAGGTCATCATCGCCAACACCTACGAAAAAATACAGGTATAATTATTTCCTATCCATCCCACGTAAAAGCAAGAGAAGAGAACAATTCAAAAAATATATAATGAATTGTACAAGTCAGAAAATCTAGAAAAAGTTAACAGGTTGTTAAAGGTCAGAAATTCATTAACGTGGCATCAAGGGGGTGCTAACTCTTTCTAATCAAGGAAAAATAAAAACACATATAGGATTTACAGTTAAAAATTTTAAATAACGCCTATCAGCTAGACAAAGTTAGAATATGAAAAAAAATCACACAAGTGTGCTGGAGAACTATGTTGCACGGACTCTCCAAAATACTGCTGCACCCGTGTCGGATTCTCCAAAAAACACTGCTTTTGGAGAATCCGACACGCACCCGGCGATATTTTTGGAGAGTCCGAGCAACATAGCTGGAGACTATGGTGGATTTCTTATGCTCCTAGTAGAAAGGGAACATATATTGTTCCAACATTAAACCACTATAAAGTATGCTATGTTCACAGCCTAAGTGCATTGCTCGAACTGCAATTAACATGGATGAGAATTGAAATCCATAAATGGTGGGTGAAAATTGTTTGTCTTGTGTAGTTGGCCCCAGGGGTCAGCTTAATTTGCAAAGGTTGAGGGACTTGTGACTTATGTCACTGGATCGAGCCCTGCAGCAAGTGAACTAACTCTGGTATTTAAGTGGAGAAGAGTAGAGGGGCAGGCCCATCATCCCCGAGTTTCAAAGGCTGCGGCTGGCCTAAAGGGCATGCTCCAGATGGATTTTTTGGTCATGAAAAAAAAAAGTGGGTGAAACTTGCACACTAACCTAGAGCAGTTATATGATACATCAACATCGACACTATTAATAGTTTCCCAGTCACGTGTCAGCCTCATAAGCACAACGTAACCAGTGGTACAAATATAGCATCAAAGAATGATCTTGAATTACTCTGACTCTCCTGATCTTCTTTATTTCCCTGGTATAACCAGTACTACATATATAGCACTTTAGAGCTAAGAAGCAAACAAATCACCAAATACTGCAAAAAATGGCCACAAAATTATGGAAGTGCAAAAACCAGTGCACCATATGCATATACACCTAAAATAATCATGCTTACCGGTGGCAAATGAAGGCAATCCAAGCACAAGATCAGAAGCATCATTGAGAACTCTTCTTGAATACCTTCTACTGTCAACTTCATCTAGATCGTCAAAGTCATCAAAATCCTCAATGTCATCAACTGTTAACTCTTGTTGTTGTGTGGAATTGAGAGACATGGATTTGGATAGACTAGGCGGCTCTTCAAATGGTTCAGTATCAACGGACTCTGACGTTGATAGTGTTGCCAAATTTGGTAATGGTGTGGCAACAGGGACAGGCGGTGGTAACCTTCTTGGAGGCGAACCCGATAATTCAGGATTTGTAGCTAGAAAGAATTCAGCAGTTGAACCTGCATTACTCTTATACCAAAAGGAAATGATTGAAGATTGAAAATAAAATTGGTGTGCACAGAAGGCGTGAAATAGTGGTTTGAAAAAGGCAAAAAGTGAAGGGAATAATTATAAGCTACTATAATAGATCAACCTCGAGAACAGGAAAATTCATAAATAGCAGAGCGTTAATGTATGTGCAAGTCCGAGTTTACCATATGAGGGAACAGAGTGCTGTCATGATAATCTCTAATAGCTTCAGATAGTTCAAGGAGTCCACCTACCAAAAAAAAAGGAGAAAGATAATAAAATAAGGCAACTAAACTAGTTGAATAAAGTGAACTACTGATGTAATAAGTATAATCCATATATGTAGAGTATGTATCTTGTTCCGTACCTTTTCTTGCACAATTGAGGACGAAATCAACGCTAACTTGATCAAGATCCACGTCATCCAAGGAAACAGCTCCGGGAGGCATTACAACCTTCTTGATTAAGCTTCCTGAAAGTATAAAATTCAAGAGTATCCGCCTGTCTCGCCGAAATCTTTGTAGCAGCTCTGTATCATTCTCCCTACACAAACAATTAAACTCTCTACTATTAAATCTCCCTAAAAAATCCAGAATCTTTAACCTTGGCTGCCAAAGGACTTTAGATTCACTTAATTACTTCAAATCAACTATAGGATCTATATATGAGTCTTATAAACACTAGCAAAACGAAAAAAGATTTTAAAGATTACTTACTCTTCCATGGCAGCTCACACTTGCATTCACCAGCTGGGGGGGGGGGAACAAAAGTCCGAGTTTAGAATAAAATAACCACAAGATTAAGTGAAATTTGAACGAGTCAAAAAGGCAATTAGGCTTTGAAGTAAGTACCGAAATGCAGAGGGATTCGAAGAGCAAGAAGGAGTTGGAGACTGAAAAGATGTTGGGGAATCCAAAACAAGTCAAGACTTGAGAAGAAGTTGAACTGAATCCTTCAATTGAGGTGTGAATGTGATGCTGATGAAGATGACTGTATAGTGAGAAATGAGAATAACCCCCAAGGCTTGATTGGGAAAGCTCGGTGGGATTTCAGATTTGTATGCCGTAGTCGCAGCTTTTTTTATTTTTTAGACGGGGCTCGTCTATTCAATTATTTTAGAGTGAGATTTCTTATATCTGCGGCATTTGAATATAAATAATATACTTAATAAATTCGTTAATGCGTTTGATTACAGATAACTTTTTAAAAAGAATTCTAAATTGAATCTTCAAAACATAAATCTATATCTATATACTATATTAAAAGAATCATGGCACTTAGCGAAATATTATTCTTTTTTATACCTTTTTAAAATAGTCTTTATAATAGACAAAATTGTAATTTAATTTTTGTTTTCCTTAGGACTTTAAAATTAACCAAAAAAATTTCTTATTAAACCTTTATTTATTCTGAATTAAAATTATTGTCTTAATTATATTTGTACTACTGTACGTTTGTGTATGAACTACGTATTATGTAAGACTTATTCGTTTCCTTGTAGTTTCTTGCTGCAATTTTCATATAAAAAATGTTTTGACAATCATTCGTTTCATAGGGAACTTATTCTTATAAGGAAAAATTTCCATAGATTGTAAATATTAAAAGTAAGAGGTTTGTACAACAATAACAAACCCATTTTGATCTCAATATATGGGGTCTGAGGAGGGTAGTCTGTACGCAGACCTTACCCCTATCTAATGCAGGTAGAGAAGTTGTTTCCAATAGACTCTCGGCTCAGAAATGGTAAGAAGAAGGAGAAGGAAGAAAAGAAGGAAAGAAAAAAGAAAAAGAAAAAAAGAAAAAGAAAGAGGAAGAAAAAAACAGCACGGATGACAATACCTGAGGCAAACAAAACCACATACCATAATAAAAATCAAAGAATATGAAGGGAAATGCATGCTACTAAGCATATCATTGATCACTATAAAATACATAGTAACCATCTACCTTAATACTCGACATACACACTCTCCTATCAAGTGTCATGTCCTTAGTGAGCTGAAGCAACTCCATGTCCTGCCTAATCACTTCTCCCAAGTACTTCTTAGGCCTACCTCGACCTCTTCTCAAACTCTCCATGGCCAACCTCTCACACCTCCTGACATGGGCATCAATGCTTCTTCTCCTAACATGTCCAAACCATCTCAGTCGCGACTCCTGCATCTTGTCCTCCACGGAGGCTACTCCCACTCTGTCCCGAATAACTTAATTCCTAATTCTATCTCGTCTGGTACACCCACACATCCATCTCAACATCCTCATCTCTGCTACTCTCATCTTCTGCACGTGGGAGTTCTTGACTGGGCAACACTCAGCTCCATACAACAAAGCGGGTCGAACTACCACTCGATAAAACTTACCCTTAAGTTCTAACGGCGCCTTCTTATCATATAGAACACCGGAAGCGAGCCTCCACTTTATCCATCCCGCTCTGATGCGATGTGTGACATCTTCGTCAATCTCCCCATTATCCTGGATAATAGACCCGAGATACTTAAAACTTGCTCTCTTGGGGATAACTTAAGCATCAAGTTTAACCTCTACGGCTGCATCATGGGTCTCATTGAATGTAATTTTAAAATATTATTCAAAAATTAATTAAGAAAAAAAACATTGTTCGAGTAGGAATGGAGCTAAAAACATATCTATATTTCTAAGTTACTTTAACATCACAAAGTCCCAATGCTAAAAAAAATTAAAATCTTTGAATTAACTAAATACAAAAATAATCTAATTCAATTATTTTTCAAAATCTCCATGTAAGTAAAATTATTTTTTAAGTTGATAAAACTCCTAGTTACATAAATTTATTTCCACAAAAAAAGAGCACAAGCGTTGAAAGAAATTTAAAAATATAGCAAAATTAGCTATATCATAGTATTATTTATTTCAGGATTAAGTAACCAAAAACAATACTTCTTATCGTATATAAGTCATAAAAAATCACAATAAATTATATAAGGATTTTTTATATGCTAGTATCCTTTATTATTGAACTAGCTAAGTTGAAGCAACATTTATCAAATTTAGAAACTTGTACTTTCTTTTAATTTTTGTTCAATAGCTCAAACACATTATTTAATAATAATTACTTACTTTTTTTAAGATTGGCTAATCACTTATATAGAGTACACACACAAATGAGTAATCACATACAAGGCGAAAGAATAATCAAAGGAGGAACAAATTCAAGTAACACCAGTGCAAATGCGTGAACTGACCCAGCTAGAGGTTGGATTGTCATCTAAAGGAGCAACAGCTGCGAAGAAGCTTCAATTGAGCCCAGATCTAACTCAATTGAAGCTGAAGGAAGTTGCAGAAACAGTCAGTGTGGAATTGAAGCTAGACAAGAAGGAGTCAACGCAGGAACTCAATGGAACAGTACTGCATGCTACAATACCAACTCATAAATGGTCAAGTCTCTTTGCTAAGAACAGATCTGTCGAGAATGGTATGACTATGTTTTATATTGCTCCTCAAATTGTATACAGCAATGTTATCATTCAATTAGACAAAGAAGATGTGGAACGTGAGACTGAAAAATGGAAAGAAGCATTGATTGCATATGTAATTGGGGATTGCCCTGGGTACAATGCTATGCGCAGATATGTTGATCTCAAATGGAACAAAATTGCTGACCCAGAACTGTTTATGCATGAGGAAGGGTATTTCATCATAAAATTCCAGTCTATTGAAGATATGCAGAAAATTTTATGTGTTGCACCTTACACTATGAACAATAGACCTATCATTTTGAAACCATGGACTGTATTTGATTTTAACAAAGAGTTTCCCGCTGAGATATCAATATGGATTAAATTGCCAAAACTACCAATGAATTTCTGGGGTATTAATTCACTAAGCAGGATAGCAAGTGCTATTGGGATACCAATGTATGCAGATGAGTGCACTGCCAAGCAAATGAGGGTGTCATTTGCTAGAATGCTTGTGAAAGTTAATGTAACAAAGCCATTGGCAGACCAAGTTGAAGTGATGAATCCAAGTGGCAGAGTATTCCAGCAGGATATAGCTTATGATTGGAAACCAATATTTTGTGAAAAGTGCCAAATCATTGGTCATGAATGTCCTAAGCTACGAAGAAGGAATGAGGAACAACCAGTCAAACAAGGAGGACAGAAGAAGATAGTAATGGGTGACAAAAGAGCAGCCACAAGAGCAACATGATAGCAGCAACAAAAGGGAAAATCAGGATAAAAGAGAACCAGTATCAACAAACATAGAAGCAAATGGGGGCAACATACAAGCAGATGAGAGGCCAACAAATATTATTTTCGAGATAAATATGCTTGCAAGAAAATTAAACATGAAAAAAATTAGTGAATAGAAAATTAGACCGATCACATCAACACAACAACTGAGTGCAATAAGTATCAGGTCAATAAATCAATCAACCAACAGCAGCTATAAAGTCCCACAAAGTGAGACAATTTTGTCTAATAAATAATTTTGTCCTTCTTAATTATGTTATCTTGGCTCTTTACTTTGTATTATATAGGTGTTGCTCACTAGGCTTCTATTGTGACATGGAATCGTTCAAGAGGCGCTAAAATTTAACTCAAACTATGAGCCAAAATCTACGCAAGAGACATTGATTATATATCTGCAAATGTAGAGTTTGATATCTGTATTTTATTAGCTGAAATCAGAACTATGAATATTAACGATATTAGTATGTGAGCTTTACTTTATACGACACAAATAAGAAAATAATTCATACAATAAAAAATTATCAATTTTGGACTATAAAAAAATCAAAGTTCATATATAATTCAAACAAGGAAAGATTTAAAATTATAATTATTCTAAAGGTCCTAAATAATGAAAAAAATAAATGGCTATTTTGTCAATTGTGAACTCTATTTTTAAAAGCTAAAAAAGGCAAATGACATCTCATTAAAGGCCTTAGTATTTTTTAATATAACTAGTGTCCTATATCAATGAATATATAACTTTGAAAAGTTGCATAACCATTATTATAAAGTGTATTTTAATTATAAAGTAAAAAATACTAAGTAGAAAGTGTAAGTTCATGAAAAATGACGAATTTATCTCACAAAATTTTTTATGCGTTATTGTGATTTTCTGACGACTTATGAAGAAATACTTAATGAAAAGTGTTGTTATTATTATGATGCAATATTTAATATAAATAAGCAACATAATCTTTTTATTACGATTCTTTAAAAATTTATTAAATTTTGGGATATGTTGGTAAGTTTGGTTGGGGTTCCAAGGGGCTCGGGATTGAATTCGGGTGGTTAACGGACACTTTTAGACTTAGGAAAAATGTTGGTTCTGGTGTCAGTGCAGCAGAAAATTGTTCATCGCGATCGTAAGGATATGGCTGCGATCGCGTAGAGTAAGGTTCGAGGCAGGTCAGCTTGGTCTTATAGAATGTGTTTGATGTGTTGAACATAGAGCAATTGAGATCTAAATCAACACCTCCTGCTAAAGGAGGAGGAACCAGCTATTAAATGATGAATTGGCTATTCTGGAATGTTAGAGGAGCAAATAAGAGATATAAACAGAAGGAGCTGAAGAAATACATAAAATCAAAACATATTACACTAGCAGGATTAACTAAGACTAAAGTAAAAGAGCACAAAGCAACAATTGTGCTTGCATTTGTGGCTCCCAACTAGGAGTTACTGAATAACTACAAGAGTGCAAGTAATGGGAGAATTTAGATACAATTGGATAACAGACTATATACAATAACTAAGCTGAAAGAGAAAGCTCAACTTCTACACTGTCAAGTTGACACGATTACTATAAAAAAGATATGTGTTGTAATATATGGTTATAACACTTGTGAGAAAAGGAAAAGTATGTGGGGAGCTCTTAAAGAGATATCTCATGAATGAACAAACCATGGTTAATTGTTGGAGACTTCAATGCAATGTTATATCCCCAAAGATCGACTGTATGGGAATCCAGTACAGTATGGGGAGATTAAGGATTTCAATGATTGTATACATGAACTATTACTCAATTAAGTGAGATGGGACGGGGACTACTATACCTGGACTAATAAACAGCAAAGCAATGAAAGGATATGTAGCAGACTTTATAGGGCTTTTGGTAATCGTGAATGGATGATGGAATATGATGTGCCACTAATATCATATCATAATACAATGCTATTTACTATGCAGACAAATCAAAGTGGTATTAAAGTACCATTCAGGTTATTTAACACTTGGGCTGATCATGAAAAGTTTCAGGCAATAGTGAGGAGTATTTGGCAATATGAGTTTTCAAAGTGGAAGATGAAAAATATATGGATAAAATTGAAAGCACTAAAACCATTGGTCAAGAAATTGAATAATGAAAAGTTCAGGAACATTACAAAGAAGATAGACAAAGCAAGAACAGAACTAGTGATGATTCAGAAACAAATGGCTTCAACATGTTCGGATGATTTAATAGAACAGGAAAGGAAGACAATGCAGCAGATGAAAAATGAAATATGATAGAGGAGACCATCATGAAACAGAAGTCAAGAGATAAATGGATCAAGCTGGGGGACTCAAACACTAAATACTTCTTAGTTGTGATTAAGGAGAGAAGCCAGGGGAAAATAATTAGGGAGATCACATCCTATAAGGCAAGAATCTTACAGAACCAAAGGCAATTCGAGAGGAGATAGTGAACTTTTATTAGTCTTTGATGAGAACTGCTGCCAAAGAACTGCCTGCTATTAACAAGATGAATATGAAATGAGAACCAACTTTGACTCATCAGCAAAAAATTGATCTAATAGCTCCAGTTACTGAAGAAGAAATTCAACAAGGCCTTGAGACTATTGGAGAAGACAAAGCTCCTGGGATAGATGGATACAATGCCACTTTTTCAGAAAAGCATGGGGGACCATTAAAGAAGAAGTGCGTGATGCTGTGAAAGAGTTCTTTAGTACAAGGAAGATGTACAATGCCATAAACTGTACAACTATCACATTGCTGCCAAAAATTGACAAGCCCAAGACAGTTAAGGAATATAGACCAATTGTTTGTTGTACTGTTATGTACAAACTGATCTCAAAAGTTATAGCAACAAGGATTTAGCCAGTCATAGCCTTTATAATCAGTGAATCTCAGGCTGGATTCATACCATAGAGAAAGATAGGGGATAACATCATCTTAACACATGAGTTAGTGAAAGCTTACACAAAGAAACATGTATCACCTAGATGCATGATTAAGATAGACTTACAAATAACTTATGACTTTGTATAGTGGATATATTTGGAGCAAATTCCGGGGGAGTTGGGATTTCCTACACAGTTTATCAGATGGATCATAGAGTGCATGAGAACAGTTAATTACATTATTTTGATAAATGGGAGCCAACAATGCCATTCAACGCTGCCAAAGGTCTTAGGCAGAGAGACCCAATGTCTCCTTTTCTATTTGCCATAGCAACAGAGGCAGACTCATGTGTATGGGTGAGGGGTCACCGGACCCCGTAAACTTCGGCCGAAATCCTGTATATATATACGTATATACCTTGAAAATGGTTAATTTAAAGCAGTTGGCACCCTGAACACTAAAAGCATTTAGGGGCACTAGTTGAGCAGAATAATGTGCCCCCGTCGCGTAAAAATTATGGGTCCGCCTCTGCATAGCAATGGAATACTTGAGTATAATCCAAAAGAGATTAGCAATGAAGACAGACTTCCACTACCATCCTAAATGTTCAAGACTTGCAATCACTCATTTATATTTTGCTGATGATCTATTACTGTTTGTTATAGGAGACTTATCATCTTTGGTTGCTATGCAATAATGTTTCAATCAATTCTCAGCCGCTCTAGGACTTAAAGCAAATTTGGGAAAGAGTTTAATTTATTTTGGTGGTGTAAACATAACTGACAGAGACAGAATAGTACAAGAACCGGGCTTGCTTGAAGGTGGGTTGCCATTTAAATACTTAGGAGTCCTTCTTTCAACCAATAAGTTGTCTTTGGTACAATGGCAACCACTTATTGAAAAGATAGTTGCTAGGATATCATCATGGCAACCACTTATTGAAAAGATAGTTGCTAGGATATCATCATGGACAACAAAGAATTTATCATATGGAGGAAGAGTACAACCGGTACAAAGTGTATTATTTGGAGTCCAAGCATACTGGACTCAACTATTTGTTTTGCCTACCAAAGTTCTAAGAACCATTGAGGCTTATTGTCGTAGTTATATATGGTCTGGTTGCAACACTATTAGTAAGAAGTCTTTGGTTTCATGGGAACGAGTAACCAAAAAGTGCATGAGGTTTGGGTTTGGCAGATTTGCAGAAGTGGAATAAGGCAGCTATAGCAAAGAGCTTCTAGGATCTGATTAAGAAGCAAGATAAACTATGGATAAAGTGGATACATGAATACTATATCAAAGGACAAGTAATAGAAACAATGATGATACCACAACAAGCATGTTGGATGACTAGAAAGATAATAGAAGCCAGAACACTATTTGAAGGAAAACATTAGAAATTCAAGGCAGGAAAGAGTATTATTCGACAGATATATGTGCAACTACTGGGGGATGAGACAAGAGTTTCATGGAAGGATATGATGTTTAACAATGTTGCTCATCCTAAAGCAAAGTTTACATTGTGATTGTAGCTACAAGGCAGATTACTAACCTCTGACAAGTTAGTAAAATGGGAAATGACAATTGACAATCAGTGTATCAGGCGCAAAAAAGCTGAGGAGAATCATGAGAATTTATTTCTGAATTGTGAATTTGCTAAGGAAGTCTGGCATAGAGTGCGCCAATGGGCAAGAGGAAGAACAATGACAGCAAGAAACTAGCAGCAACACCAGCAGGAGGTCGTAAAAAGAGCAAAAGGGAAGACTCCACAAGCACTGATATTCAAGATGATATATATAGAATTTGTTCACAATATATGGATAGAGAGAAATATGAAAATTTTGAGAAAACATATAGAAATAGTGAATCAATAGCTAGGGAGATTGCTTGTACATGCAATATGAGAGCAACAACAAAAATTAGAGAACTATTACATATGTTTAGACTCTAGTTAGCTATAGAGGATAATTAATACGGATAACTAAATATATTAGTTAGTTATTTGCTTTGTAAAGTTTCTTTTGGTGATGAATAAAAATATTTAGTTACAAAAAAAAATTATGTTACAAATATAAACGGACGTTGAAATATATACAAAATTCTTTTAACTGGTAAAAAGAAAATGAATGTTATTACCTAACGGAATATTGAATTCAACTCTGGAGATTCTCAAATAACAACACCTACCTCTGCAATAAATATTTACTTATTTAATTGCTTTAGTAACATAAATAGAAATTAACGTGACTAGCCTCGTATTTACTTGAAATCACATGTGGAAAAATGTAGTGTTGATTAAAATTGAATTTCAACTTTCATAATTTTTGGCAATTTACGGTTACTTTATTAAAAGTCACTACACATTAAATCTCATATATTTCCGTTATTAGGATTTTGGTTGGCACGTACTTTCCCTGAATTACTCTTTTTTATAAATAAAATAATAATTATTCCATGTTAACAACTACTTAGTTCTACGCACTTCTTCCATCTTGAAATCTTGACTTAATACTTCGCACTTCTCTAATCAATCATTCTGATTGTTTATTAGTTTTTATGTGATGAAATTTCTTGCTCGTTTCTTATGTTTTCAAATTATTCGTCATTTTGTAATCATCTAAACTAAAGTATGTTGTGTCCTTAGATCAATTTTAATCACTATATGTCAAGTTTCTCCTTATAAGTTTATCCCAAAAAAACTCTTCCAAAATCAGAAACTCCTGGTCATACGATAACAACTTTACCAATACATCAAGGCTCCCATCAAGACGTCATTAACTTAAATTTATAATTTTTAATGATTATTCAATATTCAAACTGCAAGAGGAAAATTCAAAATATTACATTAGACATCATTATATGTGCATTAAAATTAGAAGTTAGTATAATTTGCAGAGCATAATCTCTCGATATATGTATTTTTTATGGCATGTCTTATCATTCAATTCTCAACCTTCTTAATGAATCTAGAATATTTTTATCATATTTTCGAGATAAATATGCTTGCAAGAAAATTAAACAGGTAAAAATATTAGCGAATAGAAAATTAGACCGATCACATCAACACAACAACTGAGTGCAAGAAGTATCAGATCAATAAATCAATCAACCAACAACAACTATAAAGTCCCACAAAGAGAGAAAATGTTGTCTAATAAATAATTTTGTCCTTCTTAATTATGTTATCTTGGCTCATTACTTTGTATTATATAGGTGTTGCTCACTAGGCTTCTATTGTGACATGAAATCGTTCAAGAGGCGCTAAAATTTAACTCCAACTATGAGCCAAAATCTACGCAAGAGACATTGATTATATATCTGCAAATGTAGAGTTTGATATCTGTATTTTATTAGCTGAAATCAGAACTATGAATAATAACGATATTAGTATGTGAGATTTACTTTATACGACACAGATAAGAAAATAATTCATACAATAAAAAAACATCAATTTTAGACTATAAAAAAATCAAAGTTCATATATAATTCAAACAAGGAAAGATTTAAAATTATAATTATTTTAAAGGTCCTAAATAATGAAAAAAAACAAATGGCTATTTTGTCAATTGTGAACTCTATTTTTAAAAGATAAAAAAGGCAAATGAAAGTTTTTGTGATATCAATTAGCTTTGAGCCTTTGACCTATGTATTATCGGTGCTATTGGATCTTAGAACTCACAATTTTTTTAGTTGATAAGCGATAAATTTAGCTGATAGTGATAAAAAAAAATTCAGTTAATTTCAGACCCCGTAAAAATAAAAAAATAGCAAGGAAGATATTATGCTACATAGTTCAAATAAATCAAGAATTTTATGAGGTAAAGTTATGATTGACTTTAAAATTTTAAATATTAGATATTTTATATAGTAATTTAAACAAGAACTTATCTTACGTGAAATCTATTTTTGAAGGATTAAAAATTTTCATTAATTTAAATAACAAAAAGTTCCTAAAAAGTAAAAGTGGTAAATTCCTAGAATTTAGAATATGAAATATTAGTTCTCTAAATAATGGTAATATCCTATTCAAAGTCTTTCTCTTGCTGACTTTTTAATTTGTCCAGGGATGATTTTAACAATGGAAATAAACTTTGCTTACCATTTTAGTGTTGATTTAATTAATATATTACATGTTTGTGATATCTAAAGTCTAAAGTTTAGGAATTCTTGTGTAGTTCAATGAGGAAACACTTGAGAACCAAAGTCTTAGGAAATTTAAGGGTGTGTTTGGTATAATGGAAAATGTTTTCCGTGAAAAATATTTTCCAAGAAAAGAAATAGTAATCTTATTCATTTTTTGTTGTTTGGTACGCAAATTAAGGAAAATATTTTTTCAAGAGTATTCATAAATAATTTTGATATAATAAACATGAAGCCATAAACTTTCGAACTAACAACCTTCCGAACACACAAATTTCATAAACTTCTGAACCGCAAAACTTCAAAACCGTGAAATTTCGAACTCGTAAATTTCGAAACACATAAACCTCCGAACTCATAATGGAACTTGTAAAATTTTGAACCTGTAAACCGAAAGATAAAAAAAGTAAAACTGAAAAATATATAAAAAAATATTTTTTCCGGATGGGTGGGGGTCGGGGTATGGGCAGTGAGGTGGGTGGGTGTAGGGGTGTGGGGTGAGTTGGTGAGAGTATGGAATATGACGAAGAAGCTTGAGGGAGTTTTGGAAAACGTTTTCCCTTCTTTTGATAAGGAAAACATTTTCCTCCAATTAGAGAAAAATGAGTTGTTAAGGAAAATATTTACCAAAATATTTAAGCCAACCAAACATGGAAAAATTAGAAAATATTTTTTTCCTTCGTACCAAATACAACCTAAATGTTCAAAATACTAGAAAAGTAACTTAAATTATGGTTTAGTCTAAAATGAAAGTTGTTTTAAAATGATAAAAAAGTCAGAAAGATATTTCACCATTAAAATAAATTTTGTCTAAAAGGCTCGGTCCTTCTAATGCAATATAGATATAAATTAGTAGTACAAGTTTTTAGCCAATTGAGCTAATGTTTGGCCATAGATATTCAAATTTATTTTGAAAAATCTAATTTGGGTGAAGTTTGGTTTGAAGATAAAAATGTGTTTGAACATCAGTTTTCAAAATATATTTTCCAAATTTATTTTGAAAAAAAAACATGACTTATACCCACAAGTTCTAAAAACTATCACAAATAGCCAACAGTACCATTATCAATAACATTTATTATATTATTGCAAACCATAGTCTTGAACATAAATAAATTTGGTACAAAATTATCCTTTTTATAATGAACTACATGGTACACTATCAGATCACCGAGAAGACGAGCAACATTGTTACAAAATAATAAGTGGTGGACTCTTTTATAAAATACGAAAGTTTGGGACAATTTTAATAAAATCTAGTAGTGATATTTTGGCCCAAAACCAGCTCGTTTTGGGATTTTAGTTTTGATAAAATATAAGCAAAATCTATGGCCAAATATGTATTTGCCAAATAAAATTTAAATTTATTTTGACAAAATCTATGGCCAAACGGATGCCGAATATTTTGGGAAGAAATTCAATACTTGGGAGTGAGATTGTGAAAAATTTGGGGTGCTAAAACTGTTTTCCTATATTTATGAAACTAGAAACAAAATTTGTTTTTTAAAGTGTAAATCATTAGCAGTTGAGGAGAAAATAGTCAAAATAACAAAGAGTAGGGTTTTAAAGGGTTTAAGACAACTTTCTTTCATTCTCATTTCTCACCCTTTCCCCAGACTTCCCAACAAACCATCACCATTTGCAATCCAATACTTCGAACTAGCTCATTTCTATGGCTATGGAGGAACCCAACACCACGTATATGGAAGTAGAAGAAGCTGAAAACTCAGACGACGACGGGGACCAGAACTGGGACGATTGGAAAGTAGACGAAAATGGAGACGAAGAAGATGAAGCTATGAACTCAGAGTTACTCTGCTTGTTCTGTGATTCGCTATACAATTCCACCAACGCCCTCTTTGAACACTGCTCATCCGCACACCGCTTCAACTTCAGTACTTTCAAGACCACTTTCGCCTTGGATTTCTACGGCTGCTTTAAGCTCATTAATTACATTAGGTCTAAGGTATTCAACGTATCCTTGTTCAAAAGTGTCAGTTTCATATTATCGTCTTCGATTTTCTTATTATGTGCAATTCAATAGAAACTAATGGCCTTTTCCCCATGAGTTTTAAGTTGTATATGGTGTAAAGAATATTTATACAACCAGGTCATGTTTTAGGTAATTATGGGTACAATATCTGGATAAACATTATAATTAATAATCTAGTAAAATGGTAACTAACCTGCTATTAACGTTTTAGTATATGTAAATTAAATCCTTTTTTCATATATATATATATATTGCTATTAGGTTGCTGAGAACAAATGTTGGAGTTGTGGCATTGTATGTCGGTCAAAGGAAGATTTACTGAATCATTTGCACGAGGTTATTAATTTTGACGAGGGCTTGTTTCCTTGGAATGATGATGAGTTTTTGAAGCCCTTCTTGAACGAGGATGCGCTTCTGTATAGCTTTGATGAAGCTGATGAAGGTGACGATGTTGAGAATGTTATGTCTGTCGACAAAAAGGAGTTAATTAAAGATTTTGAGCATATTAGCATCGATGAGGATGATTTTGAGTCTGAAACAGAAGAAAACAAACATATAGCCTCCATTCAAAATGGAGGGAAATCTGCTTCAGTGACTGACGCTACTTTTAGCAATGGCATTGTCACTGCAGAAGCTGGTGCTTCTTCGTATAAGAACCTCGATGACCAGGATTCCAGCTTATATATAGCAAAAGTTGCAGCAAATAAGGTCAAGGACGTAAATAAAAGCTATTTTGGCGGTTATAGTTCATATGGTATCCACAGGGACATGATAAGTGATAAGGTAACTTTTATCTTGATTAAGCCTTTTCGATGTTATTAGGTTCTGTGTTGGCCCAATTCTTGATGTATATCAACTATTTTGTTGTGGAGGAGGATATAGTCAATCAAATTGTTTTTCCCATGTTAAGCTAAATGTTGATTGGACTTTTTCAATCTCTATTTGTGGTACCCTAGTTTACCAGAGCCAGTCTTTACTTGAATAAATTCTGCTTGTAATTCTTGTCCTACAAGAATCAACTGCTGCTTACTTCAATATAAAGTGAACATACTTCACCAACCTAAGGAAAGCAGAAAAGACCAGACCTGATCTAATCTAGTTGTCCTGCTTCGCTAACTGGTCCTTGGATTTTTTTTTTCAATTTTGGATCAGGAAAAACTTTACTAGAAGAAGCACCAATAGAGTACAACTGTCACACGTCAAAGAATGCTAAGGTCCAGAACAAACATTATATAGCGCCTAGCACCTTGTCTTCCTCAGAAAGTATCAATATCCCTATTATAAACCCCACTGATCTCCATTCTCTTTAATCGACTCTAAAGTGAATTTTCTTCCATCAGCTTTTAAATCTGATTAACATCCATTTCCTGCTGTTGCCTTTCAAGCTTTGTCCAATTGTCGTGAAGCTGATGTATGTTCTTCCATGGATTCTTGATAGTTACATTATTGGCAAAACTATTTCATTATGCTTCTTTGTGCCATACAAATGTTTGCCTTCTTCCAGAAAAAAAGGTTACCACTGAAATATTTGGTAACAAGATTGTTGATATTGTGGCTTATGCAGGTAAGAACTGATGCTTATCGGCAAGCCATTTTGGAGAACCCTTCTCTCGTAAAAGGTGCTGTAGTCATGGATGTAGGTTGTGGTACTGGCATATTGAGGTTAGGGGAGATTTTACTCATATTTACTTTTATCTCATTACTTTTTTTTACTAGTGTAGTTGATCATTTGATGCAGTATTCTGAAGATTTTGGATCTTCTAAATCCTTTTTGGATCCCTTTATTTTGTGAACACTTGAATCCTTGGCTGTGCTTTCTTGTCTACTTTTGGGGGAGAAATCATGGAGAAAAGAAAGAGGAACACTAAAAACTACGAAAGGAGGTAGTTGGAAGTGAAAGAAGATAAAGTGAACTAGCATTAAGCTCTGAATCTATTTGCTTTTTTATATTACAGTACCCAAGCTGAAGAAAGGAGAATTAAAATTTCACCGCCTTAACCAGAAGGTGAAATAGTAGTACATGTATCTATTTCTTTCAACTTTTTAGATAAGCCACTAGCAGGAAGAGCAATGACCAAACCAAGGAAGAAAACACTTGAAATTCCTATGCAGGGACAGGGAAGAGGAAAATGCACTAGTATGCAGGCTCGCCCACAAATGATCTCTTAGTTGTCCTATTCTATGCTCCCATATGTTTTTGTAGTGAGCGAACCATCCTGAGCTTCAAGTAGGTCATGACCAAAGATATGCAAATACTGGTGGCCAAACTTCATCTTACAAATACTGATTTAAGTATTTGCAATTGAGGTCATGACCAAAGATCCCAAAGTGATTAGAATTTTTGAAAGCATGCATAACAGGTCACTTATACTGTTCATCTTCGTTTTTGCATTCAAAATTAACTAGCAAAGGAAAAAGCTCAACTTCTAAATTTAAAAAGGAGTCGTTCAATTTAAACTAATTCATGTCGTTTTTAGTCTCTTTGCAGCCCAGGCAGGTGCATCAAGGGTGATTGCAGTTGAAGCAAGTGAAAAGATGGCAGCTGTGGCAGCTCAGGTAAACAATCTTTCATTAAAATTGTCACGTTGCTTTCCAAATTTAACAGTTTTATCTTCACATTTTGCAGCTCCACATTATTTACTAAATTTCATTACTTTTCAAACTTCTTAATGTAATTTTAGATTGCCAAAGCCAATAACATTTTGCGGATTGGAAGCGGGAATGAAGGTTCTGGTCCGGGCAATGGTGTAATGGAGGTTGTTCAGGGCATGGTTGAAGAGCTACAGAGTACTCAGAAAGTTCAGCCACACAGTGTTGATGTGTTGGTGAGTGAATGGATGGGTTATTGCCTGCTTTATGAGTCAATGCTCAGCTCTGTCTTGTATGCACGTGATCAATTTCTGAAGCCTGGAGGTGCTGTTCTTCCTGACATGGCAACCATGGTAACTCTCAAAAGCTTTTCTTGCATGTGTTTAACTCATCATTCGTTTCTAGGTTGAAGCTAACCTCTCTCCCCACATAACTTTTCTAGTTTGTTGCTGGATTTGGAAGAGGTGGTACAAGCATTCCATTTTGGGATAACGTTTATGGGTTTAATATGTCTTGTATCGGCGAGGAGATTGTTAAAGATGCTTCCAGAATTCCAATAGTTGATGTTATTGACAGTTGTGATATTATAACTACTTCAACAGTTCTCCAGGTTTGTCTTTTATCTGCGTGGAGAAGCATGAAAACTTTGTTGACCTTTAAATGGTCCTTATTTTAATATCAGTTTTCTGCATTACAGCATATTGGCGTCGTCAAGCATTTTAGGTTATACAAATCATGACAGTCTGAACTCAAATATGTTAAAATCCAATGTTTGATTAGTTATATTACCTAGGTCATCTTTCCACTCGATTCTAGGATTCACTTGTGTTTTATAAGACGCCCATAGAAATTGTTTGGGTGTGGCTTTGGCTGGCTATACAGACTTTGTTGTAAATTTTAAATAGTTATGTGGATGTATTATCTGAGAAATAAGAGACACAATAGAGAATTGAGTGAAACGTTGAAGACAACTGTTGCTAGAAATGATTATCTCCCGGCTTTTCCCCACAGAATCCTTGCCTGATGAAACATTGCTTTTTGGGAGGATAACCATTAAACAAATTTAAAAACTGAGGCAAAATCTCTTATACAATAATTCTCTGACATCCCAGTATACTTGAACAGAACTTTGATCTGGTGACAATGAAGCTGGAGGAGATGGATTTTACTGCTAAGGTTGAACTGGAGCTGAAGGGAGAAACTTCTGCAAATGGGTCTACAAGTTCAAAACCGATTACAACTTGGTGTTATGGAGTTGTCATTTGGTTCGAGACTGGATTTACAGAAAGGTTCTGTAAAGAAAAGCCAACTGTCTTGTCCACATCTCCCCATACTCCCAGCACTCACTGGTCACAGACTGTCCTCACTTTCTCGGAACCAATTGCAATGGTACCCTCAGGAAAGTTAAACGTTGATAAAATGGCTGCGGTTGGTACTGATGCCTGCCCCGCGGTTAAAATACAATGTCGCATCAGCGTCGTTCGTGCTGCTCAGCATCGCAGCATTGACATTTCCATGGAGCTATCAGGAATTGGGCTTTGTGGTAGAAAACGAAATTGGCCAGCGCAAATGTTTAACTTATGATAAAGTTAATCCAAAGCATTGACTGCAAGTTCAAGTTCTTACCATACATTTCCACTTGCACCTGAGCAGGAGGTCTCAGGGTGAGTGAGGGGATATTTGCATCTCCATCTTACAAGGTTTATACTAGCAACAGTTCTCCCATTCTTGGTGCATGAGAAGACGTGGATCATTCCAAGTTTTTTGGAGCAAGTACAAACCATATATTTACTCGCTGTGTCCACCTTTTATTTTGACACTGTTGATTTTGAGCACTTTGGTGGGCCAAGAATTGTAGAAGAGAGAAGCGGCATATTCCAACAAATGAGAAAGGATTTCCTTCTAGTAGTATTATTTTTGATATGATCTTATCCTATACTTATCTCTTCCTGGTAATTTCATTGACAAAGTTATCCGGTTGCTGAGATATTGTAGTAGTTCATAGAATTAACATTGTCTATTCCTTTTCCAATTACATTTTCTGGGTTTGCTTTTCCAGAGGATCATTTTGACCAATTTTTGTACTTAAATTAAAAGGTATTTCATTTTCTGATTTTTTTTAGATTTAAATTTTTTACATGTAAGATTTTTTTATTAGTTTGAGAATATCTGAATATTATGTTGATCTCCATTCTAGATTGGTCACACCTCACTCCATTTGCAGAATCTTAATGTGCACCTTGCCAGTCTGACTCCCGACTTGTTTTTTTTTTTTTTGGTTTGTTGGGGGGCTAATATGACTTGCTGTTTATTATAACATGGTTCTCTAGCTCCATGCGAAATAAAATGTCTGACCATTTTCCTATTCAAGAAGTGTAAAGCGCATAGATGAACATGGTATAAGCACTTTGCATGTTCAGCTTCTTCCAAACTCTTGCTGTAAAGTGAATCATTTCATTGATTCTTTGAGCTCTTTTTCTACAACGAATTAATTAATTGGAATTCAAGTGTTTGGTTCTTCCCTTTTTTACTTCCAAAATACGATATATGTGATGTATTTTCTTGAAAGGCAAAATATGCAAAAAACACATCCTAGCGCCAACTTTGTGTATTTTCTCTTGTAACTTGATCGCCTCTTATTGTTCGTTTAAATCTTTTAGTTCCAAATTAAAGATTAAATAATCAGTTTATCAATAATATTTCGAGTACCAAAGGAATCAATGTTAAAAAAAGTGAAATAGGGCATCACTTAGGTGGCTGATCAAAGAATATTAATATTGCCAAAATTTGAGGTGTGTTTCATAACACAACAGACAACACTTGTGCATACATAGAGCGAAAGTGCTTCCTTGTCATGTACTTCTACTTTTTTCCGTTTTCAAGAAATCATTTGAATAAGCCTCTTCTCTTCCATTTTTTTAATAATGCAAGATTAATCACTGAATATATAATACAAAAAGTAATGTAATGAATAGGACTGAAGAGAAATAACAAGCTATAAAAGCCTATGCTCCTCTTCTTATTGACAAGGAATATAATTTACTCGCATGAATACTCTATGCTATGGCTTCTCTCTTTCATTTTGCTCCAATTATCTCCACCCTCTTTCTGATCACTTCTTGCATAGCATTAAATCAGACTCCCAAGGTAAGAGATTTCGACTATTTGAACAAATTGTGAATCTGTAAACATATTTATATATTAATTCTAGATGGAATGTACTTTGATCCTGGTATTGAATTTTCTAGGTTTTCCTTCTTTGTTTTTGGATTTTATATTCTTTTTTGCCAGCATGCAGGCTGCTTAACTAGTATTTTTCATATTTTATAACTGAAAGTAATTAAGCATAGAAGAATATTTATTTTATGTTATCTCTGTTTCAATATTTTCTATCTGCATATAGTATTAAATCCTTCTCCTTTTTCCTTCGTTTCTTAAATTGCTTGATTGGATGCAGCCTTACATTGTGTACATGGGTAGTCCTTTGAACAGCAGTGGAGACTCAGCTGAAATTGCAGAGCTATCTCATCTTCGAATGTTGTCGTCCATTATCCCAAGGTTATAATACTATATATATATATATATATATATATATATATATATATTTCTTTATACTTCTTTTCCCTCCATTTTGCTAGATAACTATAAGCAATAAATATGAGAAAACTAATTAGGGCATTAGATTAATATTAGAGATTCTACTACTAATGGCGGAGTCAGAAATTCTAACAAGCGGTTAAAAAAAATGCAAAAAATCTAGAAGCTTCTCTTATGTTAAAGGGGATTCAATTATTTACATTTATACAAAATTTTTGTTTTTATCTTACATGCACTTGAGTATAATTTCAGATGAATTCAAACCCTTTCCTTACCCAATAGCGGATTTATGTTATGGGTTATGGGTATTTGAACACTCATTATTTATATAGAAAAACTAGTAATTCATACAAATATATTACTTGAGCATGCGTCCAGTCTTAATAGTAATTTTCAAATAAAAATAGTTAAGCATCCATAATTTTAAAATTTTAAAATATTAATGATAATCTTATTTGTTTCACAAATAGAAAAAGAAAGGAAGACGAAAGCATTATTTCTTTCCCCAAAGAAAAAATTTATACTAGTTTCTACGCATGTATCTTCCACACAATAATAAAAGTATATATGCCTTGCTGAAAATTATTTTCTTTTATATATGAGAAACTAAAAATATGTCTCTCTAGCTACCTGCATTAGGTAGGGATAAAGTCCGTACAAACTACCCTTCGCCGACCCCATATGTTGGGATCAAACTCTGTTTGTTGTTGTTGTAAACTAAAAATAATATTTTTTTTAACTTTTTTGAACAGCGAAGAAAGTAGGAGAACCTCAGTGAGGCATTCCTATCATCATGCTTATAGGGGCTTTTGTGCCTTGCTTACAGAGGACGAAGCCACCCTATTATCAGGTAAGGTTCTTTCTTTATTCTTTTCTTATTACTTTTTAATTGCTTATAGTGTAAAAAGTATTTTTAAGTAGAAGAAAAAATATTCTATGTGTTTTACTTTGTTCTTTAAATTTTTAGTTTGTATGTTCCCTAAGATCTGAATTCATATTTTGTAGTTTAAGTAGAAGATATAAGAAATCGCTTTTAACTTCGAGTTAATTAACTAATATTTTAGCATACTTAATTAAGAGGGTGTTTGACTAAGCTGGTCAAACTGGCTTATAAGCACTTTTTGGCTTATCTACGCGTTTGGTAGAATGAAAAGTACTTATAAGCCAAAAATAAGCCAAAAGTCATAAGTTGGTCTCCCCCAACTACTTATCAAATTAGGTTTGACCAAAATATTTACTATTTTATCCCTAAAATACTTCTTTTTAAAATAAAATTTTTCGTATAGTTTTACTTTGTCCCAGTTCTTCAATACATATTAAGTGCTTGTTTTTTCTCTACAATATTGTGTGCATTATTTAAGGTTTTTTTCTTCTTAACTTGTGTTAATTTATACTCCACCCTTTCTAATTGTATACTTATCATAATTTAAATTATATTATAAAAAAGGATATTATCTAATCATTTTTATAATTAAAATAACATGATAAATAGGTAAAATTTATGTAGAATCTAAAATTGAAGAAAATAACGTTTTTAGTAGTGTAAATTGTTATAAGGTCATTTAAGTCATTTTAATATAAAAAGAGCTTATCAACACTTTTTAATCAAACTGTTTCAATTGCTTATTATTAATTTCAGCACTTTTATCCAAACACGTAACTGTTTTTTTTAAAATCAGTTTCAGCACTTGAAAATGCTTTTCAACACCTAATGCTTATCAACTACTCTAAATCAGCTAAACCAAACGGGCTCTAAGTTAAGTGCTTATAAGCCAAAAATAAGCCAAAAGCCGTAAGTTGGTCTCCCCCAACTACGTATCAAATTAGGTTTGACCAAAATATTTACTATTCTATCCCTAAAATACTTCTTTTTAAAATAAAATTTTTCGTATAGTTTTACTTTATCCCAATTCTTCAATACATATTAAGTGCTTGTTTCTTCTCTACAATATTGTGTGCATTATTTAAGGTTTTTTTCCTTAACTTGTGTTTATTTATACTCCACCTTTTCTAATTGTATACTTATCATAACTTAAATTATATTATAAAAAAGGATATTATCTAATCATTTTTATGATTAAAATAACATGATAAATAGGTAAAATTTATGTAGAATCTAAAATTTTGAAGAAAATAACGTTTTTAGTAGTGTAAATTGTTATAAGGTCATTTAAGTCATTTTAATATAAAAAGTGCTTATCAGCACTTTTTAATCAAACTGTTTCAACTGCTTATTATTAATTTCAGCACTTTTATCCAAACACGTAACTGTATCTTTTTTAAATCAGTTTCAGCACTTGAAAATGCTTTTCAGAACCTAATGCTTATCAGCTACTCTAAATCAGCTAAGCCAAACGGGCTCTAAATCCTATATAGATGAACATTAAGCCATTTGTCATCAAAGTAGGAAAAAATATATTAACAAACGGATATTATATTTAATTGATTTCTTATACAATCTTTTCATCTTCCTTAGCCGGGGGTCTATCGGAAACAACCTCTCTGTTCTATCGGGGTAGAGGTAAGATCTGCGTTACACACTACCTTTTCCAGAAGGCCACATTATGGGATTTTACTGGGTCGTTGCTGTTATTGATTTCTTATACAACTGTACTATTTTCGCTATGATTTTGTTACGCTAGAGTATTATATTAACTTCGGAAATGTATTAATTGGTAATTTAGTAGTTGTAAAACCGTTAACGTGCATCATTGCCTCATTGGTGCATCGTTCGACTCTCACAAGATCTTTCCCCTCCTCTTCCCCTCACAGTTCACGGCCAAAGTAATTAAAAAGTATGTTGATTTAACCTCTGTTAGATTGTCGCAAATTAAGGTAGTCGTTTAAATTTGACACACACGATCATTTGTTTATTTAATTGGAAAAGCAGGTCATGAGGAGGTTGTATCAGTTTTTCCAGATCCCGTACTTCAACTTCACACAACACGCTCCTGGGATTTTTTGGGTCTTGGATCTTCTTATTATTCCAGTTCCTCTGGCTATCACTACAAGCATGGTTCATCTTATGATGTTATTATTGGAGTTATTGACACAGGTCCTTTTTACTAATAAATAAGTTTCTTTTTTGTGTTGAAAAAAGCCACTTCGATTTACTTATGCATTTAGCAAATTGTTGCATACTCCATATTTAATGGAGGGAGTAAAACTTGGATTGTTTATAGTTTCTTTCCCATATTGTACATTGTCTTAATTACTCTTTATTTTTAGGCATATGGCCCGAGTCACCTAGTTTTGATGACCAATATATTGGAGAAGTACCATCAAGATGGAAAGGAGTCTGCATGGAAGGATTTGACTTTAATAAGTCAAACTGCAATAGGTCTATCACTTTTCTTTCTCCTCCTTTATTGTTCATTTGGAATTTTTTTCCTAAGACGCATTTCTCCGTGAAATTTTGTGAGTTCTTGCAGATTTTTCGAAAATGAGTTCTTTTTAAATTTTTGGAATTCTTTTCCCCACTCACCAAAATGAAATATTTTTTTAAGTAAAACGTATGTCCAAACATAATATTAAATTTCAAATATCATTTTTCAACTTAATTTCAAATACTACTTTTTCTCAAAAATTATAACTTTTATGTCGAAACGCTTACTTAATGCTCAAGACACTGCCAAGAGGTTATACAGACAATCTTGACTTGGAATAAAATGCCATTTTTACTTTTCACCAAGCTCAATGTTATGACTTACTCGGGGAAAAAAGTATCAGTAATCCCATCAGGCATAATTGTAAAAATTGCATAGACTAGCCAATTTTCGGACGTGTCATTAAAACATATCCAGCATTTGCAAAGTTATTAAAAAATAGCTACTATTTTGCTGCAACACGGAAAATTCCAGCATAATATACTGAAGATCGGTGCACCTGTCTATAAACTTCCACCATATTATGTTGGAACTCCAACACGCGGAAAGTTCCAGCATAATATACTGGATATTGGAACACCCGTGTATGAACTTTCAGTATATTATGCTGGAATATTTTTCGAATTTTGAACAGTATTTTCGTTCAGATTTATTTTTACATGAAAAATGATTAAATTTCAATTACTTTTGAAACTGTAGCTATTCTTGAATGACCACTTGTAAATCTGGCTAATTTTGAATTTCTCCGTCATAATTCTCATAAAATATCTCAGCATTTGAAAATGTGATGCGTCCTAAAGCCCTGACCTAAGGTCACATATATAATTAAATTGTATCTCAAAATCTATATATTGTAGGAAGTTGATAGGAGCAAGGTTTTACAAAATTGAAGATGAAGAATCCAGTTTCACCAAATTACCTAACATTAGCACTAAAATACCATCAAAACCAAATGGAACACCAAGGGACAAAGTAGGTCATGGAACAAACACAGCTTCCATAGCAGCAGGTGCAATTGTCCCTAATGCCAATTACTATGGCCTAGCAAATGGCACTGCTAGGGGAGGGTTACCTTCTGCTAGGATAGCAACTTACAAAGCATGTTCACAAGGAAATTGTCAAGGTTCTACAATACTCAAAGCTATTGATGATGCAATTAAAGATGGAGTTGACATTATTTCCATTTCAATTGGGACAAGTTTTGTGTTTCAAACTGACTTTAAAGATGATCCTATTGCTATTGGGGCTTTTCATGCTGCTGAAAGAGGAGTTATGGTTGTTTGTTCTGCTGGGAATGAAGGACCTGATCCTTACACTGTTACCAACTCAGCTCCCTGGATTTTCACTGTTGCTGCTTCTACTATTGACAGAAAATTTCAGTCCACTGTGGTCCTGGGAAACAATGTCTCTTTGAAGGTAAAAACATCCTTATTACTTTATCTGCTTTTTTTTTTACTTAAAAACTTTCTGGTGTTTGAGACGCATTTAATATCTAGATTCGCACCACATAGGAAAAATTTAAGTGGGAAATATTTTCTAGTAGGAGTTTCTCTATTCCAAAGACTCGAATTCTAGTTAAGGGCAGAGAGATCTCATTCATTCCACCATACCTTTTGGTGATTATTACTCGATATGTTTTTTTCCCTTAATGTTTTGGTTTACTCATTCAGGATCCGTTGATCCGACTAATTCTAAGACAAATTAAAGGGAGAAACACTTTCTATTAGGAGTTTCTCCATTCCTAGTGCACGAATGCAACCACACCTTTGGGTGGTCTACTCGAAACGACTCATAATGTGTGACTCTTCTTTTTATATGTTTTAAAAAGAATAATATATTTGAAAACTTTTTGACATCAACTTTAATGTCACACTCTTATAGTTTTTATTATATTAAATCTTTAATTGGTTATTCAAATAGGGAACGGGAATAAGTTACAATCCTACTGGTCGCTCTCGCCCCAGAACTTATCCCTTTGCTTTCGGTGAAAACCTTCCTTTCCACCCCTCGTTAACTTCTCAAGCCAGGTAATTTTCTAGCTATGTATTTTTCTTTTTATTATTATTATTTTCATTCTTGCTTTCTTTCATGAAATAAGCAAATACTTCATCAACGCATTCAATCAGTTGCATAATTTCATCTTATTTATAATCTCTAAATGGCACATTTATATGTACTTTAAATTTTTGTTTCCATTTGATAAGTGCTTATTGCTCTTAAATTTTGTATGTTCCTAATTTCTGCAAAAATGCAAGCAGGAATTGTATGCCAGGGTCATTGGATGCTAAAAGAGTTGCTGGGAAAATAATTGTTTGCATGAATGATGACTGGTCAATATCAAGAGAAATCAAGAAACTGGTTGTGCAAGATGCCAAAGCAAAGGGTCTGATTTTAATTGACGAGGCAGAGAAAAGTTCACCATTTGATTCAGGCAACTTTCCCTTTGCTGAAGTTGGAAAGTTGGCTGGGGCTCAAATTCTTCAATATATTAATTCCTCCCAGTAAGAATTTGTTCTCTTTCAAATATGACTTACTATTATTTCTTTACAAAAAATTATCATGCTTTATCGTTATTACAAAATATTATGATAAAAATTTATTCGCACTCAGTGTTTACATCAAACAAACTGTTGAATGATTTATGCTTACAGGAACCCATTGGCAACTATATTTCCGGCAAATGAGATTCGAAGGTTTAAGCCAGCTCCAGTAGTCGCAGATTTTTCTTCACGCGGACCCGCAACACTTACCGAAAATATTCTTAAGGTTCTAAACTCTCTTCTGAACCTATTTAGCTATAATAACATCCCTATATAATAGTCATTCACCATAAAAGCCGAGTTATCCTCGCAACCGATGATCATGTTATGTTATAGTATTTGTTCTTTATAACAACACATTCATTATAACAATCAAAAAAATATCGAAACAAACCAATGCTGTTATAGAGAGGTTTGACTGTACATTAATTTTCAAAGCTATTACAGTTAAACCTCTCTATAACAGCCTCGTTTGTTCCGAATATTTTTGGATGTTATAGCAAAGTGTTGTTATAGAGAACATATATTATAATATAAAATGAAAATTGGTTCATGTAAAGCTTGACTTCTATAGTGAAGTATTGTTATATAGCTAGGTAGGCTGTTATAGAGAGGGTGTATATATTCTTAATTATGTTCAACTTAAACTATGAAGATTTTACTACAGGCTGGTGGAGGTAAATTACTTATCGACTTATACTAAACTATAGAGAGGGTTTTGACTGTATATTAATTTCCAAATCTATTACTATATGTGTATATTATTAATTATGTTCAATTCAAACTATGAAGATTTTACTACAAGCTGGTGGAAGTAAATTGCTAATCGACTTATACAAAAACAATTATATTTCAATTTGAAAAGAAAGGAGCAATAAACTATGAGTTTACTACACAATAATATGACCTTTAAAATTTTGTCTACAGCCTGATATAAGTGCTCCTGGTGTTGGCATATTATCGGCAATGATTCCCAAGGTTGATGAAGTGAGTAGTGATATTTTACCTGAAAAACAATCAACATCCTTATTTAGCATCACATCTGGAACATCTATGGCCTGTCCACATGTTACTGGAGCTATGTCCTTCATTAAATCAATACACCCTACATGGAGCTTCTCAATGATCAAATCAGCAATCATGACAACAGGTATATCACATCTTTTGTACTAAGCTCTCGTTATGCTCGGGTTCAGAGAAGGCCAGATTGCATGGGGTTTTATGCCACGTCTTGAACCCATCACCTCCTGGTCAACTTTACCGTTTCATTATTTTCTTCTGCTGCAATATGTTGTTTCATTTCCTTTCATCTAAGCATTACTTTTCTGAAAGGGGAGCCTTGCCGTAACTGTTAAAGTTACTGTCATGTGACCAGGAGGTCACGGGTTCAAGCCGTGAAAACAGTCTCTTGCAGAATTGTAAGGTAAGACTGCGTACAATAGACCCTTGTGGTCCGGCCCTTCCCCGTACTTCCCACATAACGGGAGCTTAGTGCACCGGGCTGCCATTTTAAGCATTACTTTCTACTTGCAAATTTTGCTGATAATGGGATTTTCTTTTTCCTCTCAACAGCAACAATATCCAACAATTTGAGGAAGCACTTGACAAACACGTCAGGTCTTTATTCAAATCCACATGAAATAGGTGCTGGGGAATTAAGCCCTATTAAAGCTCTACATCCAGGGTTAGTATTTGAAACGACTATGTCTGACTACTACAACTTCCTATGTTACTACGGCTACAAAGAGAAACAGCTTAGATTAGTAGCATCAAAGAATTATAAGAATTTTGATTGCCGAAAAAATTCTAGTGCTGGAAAAGAAGTCATATCAGACATCAATTACCCTTCAATCTCTATAGGAAAACTTAAGCAAAATCAAGGGGTTGTGAAAGTGAAAAGAGTTGCGACGAATGTTGGTTCTGATCGAAATTGCACGTATACTTGTTCAACCATTGCTCCACCTGGTTTGGTTGTTAGGGTTTCTCCGAGAAAGATTGCCTTTGTGAAAGGAATAAAGAAAGCTTCTTTTGAAGTCTCATTTGATGGTAAGAAAGCATCAAAGGGTTACAATTTTGGGATTATAACGTGGTCGGATGGCTCTCATAAAGTTCAGATGGTATTTGCAGTGAACATTGAATAGTTTTGCAATTTGTATTTTGTAGAGGGAGAAGATATATATATATATATATATATATATATATCATTGCCCTAAGTTATAGACCGGAACAAAATAATGCCAATTTTTAATTCCAGTAATGTTCTTATGACCATCAAAATGGTACTAGTTAATTAGAACTTCTATACAGTCAGGTCAGAGTGTGTGTTCAATTTCCATTATTTCCTCGATCTCCATCTTTAATAGATCTCTTATTAAAAAAATGCTCTTATAATCTCTTGAATTTTTTAGCGGAGCTTGGCTCAAAACGCACAATATCACAACATGTTAAAAATAATTTAATTTTAGGCCATTTTAGTCCAACAACATGATCGTCTGCATTTTTTCATTTTTTTTGAGAATCTGTGGTCTTGCTGAATGTTACCAACAAATAGTGCAAGAAATCACCGAAAATAAACTTAAGTCCACACACCCGTACGTTGCTGGTGAGAGTCAAATAAGTAAATATACGTACGGAGTCATATATTTATGTAACATATATATCTTTTGTAAGTAAGATTTGAAGATATGAATTGACCAGTTAATGGTGTGTCTTTTTTAAAATTATTTGATAAATCAAAATGGAACAAACCCCTTGATAACGAAATATATATATCAGCAAATTACTCTTCACCATCTATTAATTGTTCTCATAAAAATAAATTGCAATGAAACAAGGTTAGTACGTAGTACTATCTATATCTACATCTATCTACAATCTATCTATCTACAATACATTAAAAACAGAAAACTCTTAAAGTTAAAAGTCAAATTACTTAATTGCCCTTTTAAAACCTAAAAATACCAATCTTACAAAGAAATACCCAACCTTAGCCAAAGGACAAAACTAAAAGACACAACGCTTACGCCTGCTAAAAACTCTGATCAATTACCCAATGCTTCAAATCATTCTTCTAATTCAGTTTGAGATTGTTGAGTTCTGGCTTTTAGAAGTTCGATATATGTATGTGCCTATATATATTACTAGTTTTTAATTCTTTGGATTGAGATGAGAAGTTACTATTCAGTTAGGTCTCTAGAGATAATGGTTCAACCAGTGTATTATAAACAATACTTTTCCAAACTATTTTTTTTATTATAAACAATAACCGCAACTTATTCAGGTTGTTGGTATTTTTTAAAATTTTGAGCACAACATGGATGCAGATGATTGATTAAAGTAGTTTTTCCTAATTATATGTTCCAACATTCTTTTGTTATGTTTATTTATTAAGATTAAGATAAAAGTGATCAATATCTATGAATTTGTTCTTGAAGGACATATAGATAGTGGTATTCTGAATGAATAATAATTCGAAAAAATATTATGTCAAACTTTTAGTAGAATGATAGAATCTGTTTAAACTACTTTTACGTTTTGGGTTACGACCATCTATACGTCTCAATTACAGTTGCACCAGTGTTCCAATTATAGGTTCAATTGCCACCCACGGATAGCTGGAAAAACTATTACGACTTCATCAATGAGTGTTTTCCGTAGTATTCAGCTTGTATAAAATAAAAGATATTTGATAATCTTGAGATCGGAGGCATAACTATTGATCCATATCCTTTGTAATTCTTGTATACACCAGTTGCTGCCATGATTCTTGACCATAAGTTTGTGCTTATATTATAAGCAATAATCAGAACTCAAAGTAAACTTTTATTATCTTTGCTAAACATAATTTGAACTCAAAACAAGTATGTTTTATTTGGTTTAAACAGACAGATAAATGATGATGCATGCTTTGTTTGGTGTTTTCTTTTCCTTTTACATTTGGTATTTTTTAATGTTATTCATTAGCCAAAATATGTAGTGTCTCAACACGAGTTATTAGTTGGACATGACATTGTGACATGTAATCAGAATGCTAACTACAAAATGTACAATTTTATGCGGTAAAGCATTTATTATTATGTTTGAATTATACAAACTCTTTATTAATTCCTGTGGGATCGCACATTTATGGTATATGCTTGTGGATTCCTGCAAATTTTGTTTAATGACCTTAGGTTTCTTAAATTTTCTGTTGGCCAGTAAAATAAATAAAGTTAATTGGCTGCATGTTTTAAGAAAGACTGAAAGAGTGACTATATGAAGGCAGGAGCGTACGCATAATTTTTTATAAACGGTGTCGATATTTAAATAAGTTGACAATGAAACAAATATAGTAACGACATCATAAATTTCTAAAGCGAAAGAGAAATTAATAGTAGAACAACTCGCAATTATGATTGCAGCAAGCAATTTCGGCGATTTCATAATGAATAGGTTCTTTCTAGGGTTTAAAATAATTGTACTCCAATGTATTTTATATTGTTTACTATCCTTTTCCTATACAAAAGAGTAGTAGTTTAGTTCTCTTTCCCTGCGCAAATCGGATGAGTTATTGTATCATACATGGCATCTAATTCTAATGACGTATTGTTAAAAATTTAAAAGCCAAGGAATGAATCTGTTGAGCTCGAACCGCTGACCAATGCCTAAAATTTCAGGGAACTGACCTGCGAACCAACTATCTTGCTTTGACTAAGTGGTGTCATTTTATTTTACTTGTACGTATTTTTCCTTTTACATATTATATATATATAATAAAAAAATTCGACCCTGAAGGTGTAGTCTTGTGTTTATCCGAATTCAGAACCTGGGCAAGAATTTGGTGTGCTACAAATAGGGGGTAGTTGAAAGAGGATTTCAAAGGAATAAATTCATTTTGACCGGTGGATTTGGTATATAAATAGAACGGATTTTGAAAGGGGCTGGTTGATTAGCTCATGTAGAAGACAACTGAATATCCTAATATTTGAAATTTTGATGACCGTTTTTAAATAATAATTGACTGAAGAATAGGCATCGCAAATTAGCAGTGTACTTTTGCTTTTACCTCTTCTGTTACATGTCCACTGTTATGTATGATGATATATTATTTTTGCACCTGATGTTTTGCCATTGTTTCTTTAAAAGAAGCTTAGCTCCCTCAGTCAAACAATCCTCAACATTGGGTTGTCTCTACCGGAACATATTTTATGTAGTTAATTTTAATTACTTATAAGAGGGATATTAATGTCAAAAATAGTTATGGTTATGACAGAGCAACCTAAACGGATGAAAGGAGCATACATCATGAGTATCGTTCACATGGAAGTATTGAATGAGATGCACTTCACTTTATATTTGCACCTCGTAAAATCAAGATAAGTATAATTATCAATTATATATAAGTAAATTATAACTTTTCATCTTTGTAGATTTATAATGTCACGACCCGAATTTTCCACCGTCGGGATCGTGATGGCGCCTAACATTGAACCCGCTAGGCAAGCCAACGTTACCAGTCATTTTATCTTGTTTCTTTATTTTAACTAGTTTACAGGTGATGTACAGAATCAGTAGAAATAAAGTGCGAAGTAACATAACAAAATAACTCAGTCTAATACTATTACGAATTTCATAACAACTATTCCCAGAATTGGTGTCACAACTTCACGGACTGTCTATAAATACTACATAGAAGGGACTGTCTATAAATACTACATAAGTCCGAAATACCATGACGCCTATCCGAAACTCACCCGAGCCCTCGGGGCTCCGAACCAAACATGCACACAACACAAACAACATCCTGCGGACTTACTCGTGCGATCAAATCGCCAAAATAACATCTTAAACAACGAATTTAGCTTCAAAATGAAAGGAAAACCTCAAGAACTTTCAAAGTTTCAAATTTTACAACTACGAGTCCGAATCACGTCATATGACCTCCGTTTCTTACCAAATTTTACAGTCATCACTCAAATACTTTATTAAACCTGCACCGGGCTCCGAAAATAAAATAGGGGCCCGATACCATCAATTTTAAATATAGCCAAATTTCCAAAAACTCTTATATTTTCAGTAAAATAATTTCTTTCAAAAATTCATTTCTCGGACTTAGGAGCTCGGAATTCTATTCCGGGCATACGCCCAAGTCCCATATTTTCCTACGGACCCTCTAGGACCGTTAAATGACGGGTCCGGGTCCGCTTACCCAAAATGTTGACCGAAGTCAACTTAAATTCAATTTTAAAGGTAATTTTAGCATTTTTCTCAGTTTTTCATATAAAAGCTTTTTGGATATACGCCCGGACTGTGCACGCAAAACGAGATGAGATAAATGGAGGTTTTCAAGGCCTCGAAATACAGTTTTAACTTTTAAAACAAGAGATGAACTTTTGGGTCATCACATTCTCCACCTCTAAGACAATTGTTCGTCCTCGAACGAACATAAAAAAAAAGAGTACCTGAATCGGGGAAAAGATGGGGATACTGGCTCCGCATATCGGACTCAGACTCCCAGGTAGCTGCCTCAGCAGACTGACTTCTCCACTGAACACGAACCAAAGGATAACTCTTCGATCTCTACTGACGAACCTGCCGGTCTAGAATAGCTAACGGCTCCTCCTCATAGGTCAAATCCTTGTTCAACTGGACATTTCTGAAGTCTAACACATGGGATGGATCGCCGTGATACTTCCGAAGTATAGACACATGAAACACTGGATGCACGACTGATAAACTCGGTGACAACGCAAGTCTGTAAGCCACCTCTCCCACTCTATCAAGGATCTCAAAAGGACCGATGTACTTAGGGCTTAGCTTGCTCTTCTTCTCAAATCTCATCACGCCCTTCATAGGCGACACCCAAAGCAACACCCGCTCTCTGACCATGAATGCCAGATCACGAACTCTGCGGCCGATATAACTCTTCTGCTTGGACTGAGCTGTACGAAGTCTATCCTGAATGATCTTAACATTATCCAATGTATCTTGCACTAAGTCTGTACCCAAGAACCGAGCCTCTCCCGGCTCAAACCACCCAACCGGCGACCGACACTGCCTACCATATAATGCCCCGTAGGGAGCCATCCGGATGCTCGACTGATAGCTGTTGTTGTAGGCATACTCAGCTAATGGCAAGAACTGATCCCAAGAACCTCCAAAGTCAATAACACATGCTCATAACATATCCTCCAAAATCTGAATAGTATGTTCGGACTGTCCGTCCGTCTGAGGATGAAATGTTGTGCTCAACTCGACCCGCGTGCCCAACTCACGTTGAACTGCCCTCCAGAAATGCGAGGTAAACTACGTACCCCGATCAGAAATAATAGACACAGGCACACCATGAAGCCGAACAATCTCCCTAATGTAGATCTCTGCCAATCTCTCCGAAGAATAGGAAACTGCCACGGAATGAAATGCGCTGACTTGGTCATCCTATCCACACTAACCCATACTGCATCGAACTTCCTCTGAGTTCGTGGGAGTCCAACAACGAAATCCATGGTGATACGCTCCCACTTCCACTCAGGAATCTCAATTTGCTGCATCAATCCACCAGGCCTGTGATGCTCGTACTTTACCTGCTGGCAATTCAAACACCGAGCTACATATGCCACAATATCCTTCCTCATCCTCCTCCACCATTAATGCTGCCGCAAATCCTGATACATCTTTGCGGCACCCGAATGAATGGAGTACCGGGAACTATGTGCCTCCTCTAAAATCAACTCACAAAGTCCTTCCACATTGGGCACACAAATACGACCCTGCATCCGCAAAAATCCATCATCGCCAATTGCAACCTGCTTGGCATTGCCATACCGCACCGTGTCCCTAAGGACAAGAAGATGAGGATCATCATACTGTCGATCTCGAATACGATCAAATAATGAAGAACGAGCAATTGTATAAGCTAGAACACGGCCGGGCTCAGAAACATCCAATCTCATGAACTGATTGGCTAAATCCTGAACATCCAAAGCAAGCGGTCTCTCTCGACCGGAATATATGCAAGGCTACCCATACTGGCTGACTTTCTACTCAAAGCATCGGCCACTACATTGGCCTTCCCTGGATGATACAAGATGGTGATATCATAGTCTTTCAACATCTCCAATCATCTCCTCTGTCTCAAATTCAACTCTTTCTGCTTGAACAAGTATTGCAAACTCTTGTGATCCGTGAACACCTCACATGACACGCCATATAGATAATGCCTCCAAATCTTCAGCGCGTGAACAATGGCTACTAGATCCAAATCATGAACTAGATAATTCTTCTCGTGGATCTTCAACTGTCGCGAAGCATATGCAATAACCTTTCCATATTGCATCAACACTGCTCCAAGTCCAATACGAGATGCATCACAATAAACAGTATATGGCCCTGAACCTATGGGCAAAACCAACACCAGCGTTGTAGTCAAAGATGTCTTAAGCTTTTGAAAGCTCGCCTCACACTCATTTGACCACCTGAACTGGGCACCCTTCTGAGTCAACCTGGTCATCGAGGCTGTAATAGACGAAAACCTCTCCACAAACCGACGGTAATAGCCCGCCAAACCCAAGAAACTCCGGATATATGTGGCTGATGTGGGTCTAGGCCAATCCTTGACTGCTGAAATCTTCTTAGGATCCACTTGAATACCCTCTGTTGATACAACATGACCCAAGAATGCAACTGAACTCAACCAACACTCATATTTGGAAAACTTTGCGTATAACTGACTGTCCTTCAGAGTCTGGAGAACGACTCGAAGGTGCTGCTCATGCTACTCCCGGCTGCGGGAATAAATCAGAATATCATCAATGAAGACAATCACGAAGGAATCCAAATAAGACCTGAACACTCGGTTCATCAAGTCCATAAAAGTTGTTGGGGCATTTGTCAACCCGAATGACATCACTAAAAACTCATAATGCCCGTACCTAGTGCAAAATGCTGTCTTAGGGACATCGGATGCCCTAATTCTCAATTGATGGTAGCCAGATCTCAAATCTATCTTTGAAAATACCTTGGCACCGTGAAGCTGATCAAACAAGTCATCAATCCTCGGAACGGATACTTATTCTTGATAGTAACCTTGTTCAATTGCCGATAGTCTATGCACATCCTCATCGATCTGTCCTTCTTCATAACAAACAACCGGCGCACCCCAAGGCGAGACACTAGGCCTAATAAATCCTTTATCAAGCAAATCCTATAAATGCTCTTTCAACTCATTCAACTCTGGCGGGGCCATACGATATGACGAGATAGAAATGAACTGAGTGCCCGGATCCAAATAAATGCAAAAGTCAATATCCCTGGCGGGTGGCATACCCAGCAGGTCTGTAGGGAATACCTCTGGAAACTCACGAATCACGGGCACAAAATCCATAGAAGGAACCTCAGCAGTAGAATCACAAACATAAACTAAATAGGCCAAACACCCCTTCTCGAACATGCGCCGAGCCTTCATATAAGAGACAACCCTGCTGGGAGAATGACCAGGAGTCCCTCTCCACTCCAGTCGAAGCAACCCCGACAATGCTAAGGTCACAGTCTTGGCATGACAATCCAATATGGCATGGTAAGGCGACAACAATCCATCCCCAAAATGACATCAAAATCCACCATATCAAGGAGCAGAAAATCTACACTGGTCTCAAGACCCCCAATAACCACAACACTCGAACGGTAGACACGATCTACCATAATAGAATCACCCACCGGTGTAGACACATATACAGGAGTACTCAGAGAATTACGAGGCATAACCAAATAAGAAGCAAAATAAGATGACACATAGGAATACGTGGACCCTGGATCAAATAAAACGGAAGCAACCCTGCTGCAAACTGAAATCATACCTGTGATAACTGCATCGGAGGCCTCAACCTCAGGTCTGGCCGGAATAGCATAACATCGGGTCGGAGCCCCACCACTCTGAACTACATCCCTGGGACGGCCTCTTGTTGCCTGACCTCTACCTCTAACAGCCTGGCCTCCACCTCTAACGGCCTAACCTCCACTTCTAACACCTCGACCCCCACCTCTAACTGGCTGAGTGGGTGGTGGAACACCCGATGTTGGAACCATGGCATGAGAACCCCGATGCTAAGAACTGCTCGAGGGCAACATCTAGAAATGTGCCTTGGATCACCACAAGTATAACAAGTCCTCGGTTGCTGGAACTGACCCCGACGACCTGAGTAACCACCCTGAAAACTCTGGAGGGGCGGTTCACTGATAGGGGCTGGTGGTGCACTATAGGGCAACTGATCAGAATACGGCATGTGAGAACCACAGATACTTGAAGCACCGTGAGAAGCCTGAAGTGCTGAATGATAGGGCCTAGGAGGATGGCCTCTACCAAAAGAATCCCTGCCTCCAGATGAGGCACCACTGAACCTGCCAAAATGACAAGGCCTTTTATCAGACCCCTGACCACTCCCCTGTAGAACCATCTCAACTCGTCTGGCCACATTGGCCGCATCCTGGAAGGAAATATCACTCCATGTCTCCTTCACCATCTGCAATCTGATCGGCTGAGCTAGTCCCTCAATAGATCTCCTCACCCTCTCTCTCTCTCGGTGGGAAGTATCATAATAGCATGACGGGCCAAGGTAATAAATCTGGTCTCATACTGAGTGACGGTTATAGAACCCTGCTGGAGACGCTCAAACTGCCTCCGATAATCCTCTCTTTGAGTGATGGGAAGAAACTTCTCCAGAAATAACTGGGAGAACTGGGCCCAAGTCAAGGCTGGTGATCTAGCTAGTCTGGCCAAGCAATAATCTCTCCACCAAGTCTTGGCGAAACCTGATAGACGAAAAGTAGCAAAGTCGACCCCATTGGTCTCCACTATCCCCATGTTACGTAGAACCTCGTGACAACTATCCAAATAGTCTTGGGGATCCTGTGAAGATGCACCGCTATAAGTAGTAGTAAAGAGATTGGTGAACCTGTCCAACCTCCACAAAGCATCAACAGACATAACTGCTCCATCACCGGTCTGAGCCACAACACCCAGCTGAACTATCCCAGTTGTCTGAGCTGCTGGAGTCTGAAACTGAGGAGCCATTTTCTCCAGAGTGAGAGTAGCGGGAGTCTGGGCTCCTCCCTCAGCCTGAGAGACGGTTGGTGTTGCCGGAAGTAAGCCTTCCTGAGCGACACTCTCCATGAGGCCCACTAGACGGACCAGAGCATCCTAGAGTATTGGGGTAGCGATGAACCCTTCGGGGACCTGAGCTGGCCCTACCGGAACTGGCTAGGCAAGAACCTCATCATCAAACTCTACCTGAGGCTGATGCTCTGGGATGAGCTCTGCCCATGCCTCGGCTTCTAGCACGGCCTCGGCCTCATCCTCATCCCCTTGTAGGAGTTGCAACTAGGGACTCGGGCTACTGATCGAAGGATGAATAAACACGTGTCCTCTCCATCTGCGAGAGAATAGAGTAGAAATTCAGTTAGCATTTAGAAATCAAATCGCACGACAGAGAAGAGTAGATGTGAAGTCATTCCTAAACTCTGTAGCCTCTGGGAGATAAGCACAGACGTCTCCGCACCGATCCCTCAGACTTTACTAAGTTTGTCCATAAATTGTGAGACCTAAGCAACCTAGTGCTCTGATACCAACTTGTCACGACCCGAATTTCTCACCGTCGGGACCGTGATGGAGCCTAACATTGAACCCACTAGGCAAGCCAACGTTACCAGTCATTTTATCTTATTTCTTTATTTTTAACAGTTTGCAGGTGATGTAAAGAATATGCAGAAATAAAGTGTGAAGTAACAGAATCAAATAACTCAGTCTAATACTATTATGAATTTCATAACAACTATTCCCAGAATTGGTGTCACAACTTCACGGACTATCTATGAATACTACATATAAGGGTCTGAACAAAAGTAAATACATCTGTCTCAGAATAAATAAGAACAACATGGAAATAAATTAGGGAGGGACGCCAAGGCCTGCAGACTACCTTGGAATCTCCAATGGACTGAAGGCAGCCTCCTCACTCTAAGGTCTGTAGGGTCCTGTACCGGGATATGCACAGAAAGTGCAGAGTGTAGCATCAGTACAACTGACCTCATACTGAGTAAGCATCGAGCCTAACCTCGGCAAAGTAGTGACGAGGCTAGGACACGACAACCAAATAAACTTGTGCAGTTTAATCATATACGAAGACAGTAATAACAACAAGAAATAAGCAACTAATTACAAAAGAAGGGGGGCATGCTGAGGGGAGGAAATATCAAATAATGAAAACAACGAAGTAAGGCAACAAATTAGACATCAATTTAAACAACAGGAATAGCAACACAAAACAAGTGCACGGCATCACCCTTCGTGCATTAACTCTCTTATAATCATGGCACGGCATCACCCTTCGTGCTTTTAAACATTATAATATGGCACGACATCACCCTTCGCACTTTTATATTTTATAATATGGCACGACATCACCCTTCGTGCATTAACTCTCACAATATCGGCACGACATCACCCTTCGTGCATTAACACTCTCTCCCAATATCATGCACGACATCACCCTTCGTGCTTTACACTCTTCCTCACCCAAACAAATCACTAACAACAATCCGGCAAGGAAATCAACAATATAAACAACGACAATAAATAATAAAGCCATAACGTCCCGGCAAAGGAGCCGATAGTAGAATCAATATCATCCCGGAAAGGGAAATAACTATAACGAATCTCACTTAGTTACTTGACTTCACATAATAATTCTCAAGTTGAACCAATACTTAACAATAGGCAAAACCGAGGAATTTCTATCAACATGAATAGTTATCAATTTAGACATAGGTAGTACTTAATGAAAATAACATACAAATCAATATACGACTCACGGACATGCTTGACACCAACTTATAGATACTCGTCACCACACCTATACATTGAACATGATACCAACACGTAGCAAATAGGACACAACACCTATTTCCTCAAGCTAAGGTTAAGCCAAACACTTACCTCGAATTCCACGACCAAACTAAAGCCTCAATTACTGCTTTTCCTTTTGAACTCGCCTCCAATTCACTTGTATGTAGACATAATTAGCTTAATAATATCAATAAATGCTAAATAATTCATTTCCAATGCCTAATTATAAGCTTTCTATCATTCTTCCCAAAAAGTCAAAAATCGACCCCGGGCCCGCTTGGTCAAAATACGAGGTTCGGACCAAAACCCGATCACCCATGAGCCCGAATATGTAATTAGTTTCGGAATCCGACCCCAAATCGAGGTCTAAATTCCCAAATTTGTAAAATCCCCAATTCTCCCAAAATCCCTAATTTCTACCCTTAAAGAACAAGATTTAGGCCTAGAAATCTAATGGGTGTTAATGGAAAATGAAGAAAATGAGTTTAAGAACACAAACCTATGATTTGGTGGTGAAATCACTTTTCAAAAATCGCCCAAAGTGGAGTTTCAATGAAAGAGTTGTGAAATTTTGGAGAAATCCCGTAACAGGTCTGTTTTAAATCACTAACGTTAGACCTTCTTTGCGTTCGCGAAGCAGTGGCTCGAATAGCCTACGCGTTCGCGAGTCCTTCCACACATTCGCGTAAGGCACTCCCTCCAGGCGTTCGGGTTCGCGACCCTATGGCCGCGTTCGCGTAGAGGAACAACACTCCCCTCCCCCAGGTCCTATTATGCTACGTGTTCGCGTGTGGCCCGTCGCGTTCGCGACCCAGGACCCGTGTTAGCATAGAGTAATCCAGCCCCTTCCCCATTTCCTCTTCGCGTTCGCGTGGGTTACCACGCGTTCGCATAGGGTAAAACACCAGACACCAGCAAACATCAATCTCACCAGATTTTTCTAAGTCTGAAATACCCTGACGCCTATCCGAAACTCACCCGAGCCCTCGGGGCTCCAAACCAAACATGCACACAACACAAACAACATCCTACGGACTTATTCGTGGATCAAATCGCTAAAATAACATCTTAAACAACGAATTTAGCATCAAAATCAAAGTAAAATCTCAAGAACTTTCAAAGTTTCAATTTTTACAACTACGGGTCCGAATCACGTCATATGACCTATGTTTCTTACCAGATTTTACAGGCATCACTCAAATACTTTATTAAACCTGAAATGGGCTCCGGAATCAAAATACGGGCCCGATGCCATCAATTTCAAATATAGCCAAATTTCCAAAAACTCATATATTTTCAGTAAAACAATTTCTTTCAAAAATTCATTTCTCGGGCTTGCGACCTCGGAATTCAATTTCAGGCATACGCCCAAGTCCCATATTTTTCTACGGACCTTCGGGGACCGTCAAATCACAGGTCCAGGCTCGTTTACCCAAAATGTTGATCGAAGTCAACTTAAATTCGATTTTAAAGGCAATTTTAGCATTTTTCTCAGTTTTTCATATAAAATCTTTCTGGATATACGCTCAGACTGCGCACGTAAAAATAGGTTAGATAAAAGGAGGTTTTTACGACATCGAAACACAATTTTGACTTTTAAAATAAGAGATGACCTTTTGGGTCATCACACATAAAATATACAATCATGACTTCGACAAATAAGTTTACATACGGTAACCTACACTGCTCATTCACAAAAACTTTTACGTTGTTATTTTAATAATTTTTTACTCAATTTTTTTAAAAATTACATTGATATTTTTTTACAATCGTATATTACATTCGGTACACCACGTGCAACGCACGTGTCGAGAGACTAGTTACTAGAAAAACATAAAGAGAGAGGCTTGATCGGCCAGAATCACTTCAATGGAATGAACCTTGAAGAGTTAGAAACACCAATACCAGGCCTACCGTGCTTAACAGGCTTGTATGAGATTGAGAACTCAGCTAAATAATGTCCAATCATTTCAGGCTTTATTGAATGTTTTTCCATCATAGATTCCAATAACGCTTCCAATCATCTCTAGTACAATAATCATGTTCCTCAAATGTGTTCTTGATCACTACCTATGGCTTTTCACATATTACTTGTAAAATTTTTGAGTATTCTGCTGTGAAGGAGCTCGAACCAAGCTCCAATGGAGATTCTATGGAAGGTTCTCGAAACATTGAAGCAACGACATTGAGAGGAAGAAGAGAAATGTGGAGGAAAGAATCTCAATTTTTACTCTGTAAATGCAGACTTATATACAAGAGAGTTTTAACAAGAAAATAACGACCACTAACTAATCTATAGCTGGTATAACTAACTGCCAGCTGGCAACTAACTGACCTAACAAACTAACACCTAATAATTAATAATTTTTGTATCTTAACACCCCCCTCAAGTTGGAAGTGAGTGAAACACAGACAACTTGTGCAATGTAGCAGAGTGTTTGATGCCTGTCAAGGCGTTGGTCAGGATGTCTTCTAGTTGAGCACTGGTGGTGATATGGTGCAAGGAGATGAGGCCTTCCTGAAGTTTATCCCGCACAAAGTGACAATCAACTTCGATGTGATTGGTTCATTCATGAAAGACTGGATTCCTAGCTATATGAAGTGAAGATTGACTGTCACAGTAGACATTAATTGGTTGAGGGAATGGAGCAGTCAATTCTTCAATTAACCTGCTCAACCAAACTAACTCTCCTACAACTTTCCTCAGTGATCTGTACTCTGCCTCTGCAGATGATAGTGAAATAGTTTTTTTGCTTTATGGATTTCCAGCTAACAGGGCTATGACCTAGCAAGACAATATAACCACTGACATATTTTCTAGAATCTGGACATGGTGCCCAATCAGAATCACAATAGGCTCTTACAATATAGTCTTCATCTTTGCAAAAGAATATCCCCAATGTTGGATCAGTTCTCAGATATCTGAGCAAGTGAAAGCTGCCTTAAGATGAGGTTCTCTGGGGTCTTGCATAAACTGACTTAGGTGTTGAACTCCATAGGCAATGTCTAATATGGTATTGGTTAGGAAATTGAGTTTTCCCACCAGCTTTCTGTAGTAAGTAGGATCTTGTAATGGAATGCCTTCCTTGGCCTTCAACTTGACAATAGGATCTAAGGGAGAAGATAAGCCACTCTGAGATAAGCAATCATATTCCTTTAATAGATCTAATGCAAATTTTCTTTGTGATATTACTACAACATCTGCCTTGTACAATACTTCCATTCCTAATAAATAATGCAATTTGCCAAGGTCCTTGATTCTGAAACTGTCATGAAGAAAGCTCTTCAGTCTTTCTAATTCTACTACATCAGTCCCTGTCACAACTATATCATCTACATAAACTGCCACATAGATTGCATTAGTGCCTTATTTCTTATGGAATAGTGAATAATCAAGCATAAAATATGTATAACCTATGGAGCATAATGCTTCACTCAGCTTGGCATACTACTGCCTACTTGCCTGTTTGAGACCATATAAGGACTTGTTTAACTTGCAAACCAGTCCTGCCCTAGTGACCTATAATCCTAGTGGGACCTCCATATACACTTCCTCATGAAGATCACCATGGAGGAATGCATTGTTGACATCAACCTGGGACATGAACCATCTTTTCTTTACTGCTGTTGCAATCAAAGCTCTGACTGTGGTCATCTTTACCACAGGGGAGAATGTCTCTATGTAATCAATTCCAGCTTCTTGTGTATACCCATTCACAACTAGCCTTGCTTTAAACCTTTCAACACTTTCATATTCTTTTGCTTAATCTTATATACCCACTTGCACCCTATAGATTTCTTTATAGGAGGCAAAGACACTAGATCCCATGTGTGATTATTGTGCAAAACATCAAATTCTTGAGTCATTGCTTCCTGCCAGGCAGGATTGATGACAACTTCCTCATATGAGATTGGTTCCCTGTCAAGACAAATGTTTCTCACAAGAGCTTGACTGTCATTGGTTAATGCCTTGGCAGATATAGAATTGTGATTTGAGAATAATGCATTGAGTGAGAAGTAGTTAGCATGGCATGTGGGTGCAGTGTATTTTGGTTTGAGATTAGGAATAGACTGGATGTAGTCCTTCAAATGTAGTGGTGTCTTAAGTTCTCTAAGTTATTTTCTAGGGCCAACATGTGATGTAAGTGGTACAAGATTGTTAGGAACAAAATCATTCTGTGTGTGAATTTAGAGGTCCATTGGTGGTGTAGGACTATTGGGAGTAGAATTATTTTGTGTGTGGAAATAGGAGTCCATTGGTGGGAAGCTATTGTGTTTAGGGAGATGGTCATGTGAAGTTGTGGTAGGAGAAGAGTCTTCTAAGGGTCCTGCAGGTTGTGTGACAATTGACCTGTGCTGAGTAGTGTGTTGTTTTGGCTTAACTTCCAAATGGTCAATAAAAGGAATAGAATTGAGGACTGATGGGAAGGAAATAGTGCCATCATGCATAGGAAAAGGGAAAACATATTCATTGAAGGTGACATCTCTAGAGATATGTATCTTTTTGGTGGCTAAATTCAAGACCTTGTATCCTTTTATGTTAAAGGGATAACCAACAAAGGCATGAGGGGTAGTTCTTGGCTCAAACTTGTCTATGTGAGGTTTAGGAATTGTAGGGTAGCACAAACATCCAAAGCTTCTCATGTGTGAGTACTTAGGCTTCCTTTTGTATAGAAGTTCATAAGGGCATATGTTGTTTAGGCTGCTAGAAGGAAGTCTGTTTATAATGTAAGTTGCATAAAGAATGCACTTACCCTAGTATCTAGTTGGTAATTTTGACTGGAACAAAAGAGCTTTAGCAACTTCTAGTAGGTATTTATGCTTTCTTTCTATTATACCGTTTTGTTGGGGTGTGTAGGGACAAGTTCTTTGGTGTACTATGCCCTTGGATTGGAAAAAGAGACTGGCTTTTGCATTGGTGAACTCCAACCCATTGCTTGATCTAATGGCTTTGATTCTAGTGTTGAATTGGTTCTCTATTAAGGTTAAAAAAGCTTTAATAGTTTGAAGGGCATTACTCTTGCATGACAACATATGAGTTCAGGTGGATCTACTGTAGTCATCCACTATGGTAATGAAGTAGTTGTCATATGTGGTAACATGGTAAGGTCCCCACAAGTCAACATGTAACAATTCAAACACTTTGGTGGTAGTACTAGTCTTTTGGGAAAGGAAAGTTTTTCATGTCTGGCCATGGGACAAATGGAGCAAAAGAAGGGTTGTTTGGATGAGAATTGCAGGTATTGAAACAATGTTTTTCATTTTAACAAAAGGCACATGCCCAAATCTATTATGCCATAGAATATTCACTTTATTCCTAACAAGTTCAAGAGAGTTCAGAGAAAAGATTGTCCATTATTGCTTGCAGATGAGTTATTTACAAGTAAAAGAGGAACACACTTATTTATGAGTGATGTCTTATCTACATTGCTGTGAAGGTGACACTGTGTATTGCAAGCACACTGACAAGCTGACAAAAAAGGAACTTTGACTGTAGGACCATACTGTTTGTCCTGCAAGCATCTTTGACATAGGAAGTATAAGCCATCCATGGCTTTACCAATCCCTAGAGGCCTCTTCGTTGAAGGGGCCTGCAACAAACATGAATTGTTAGAGAAGGCAACTAGACATTCAGGTTTTGTTAGAGAATGAACAGAGATTAAATTATACTTGAAAGAGGGTATAAACAACACTTTTTCCAGGATAATATCAAGTTTGAGTGTCACACTGCCAATTTGTGTTACCTTTACTTTATATCCATTTGGAAGAATGACAAGGAGAGAATATGGCAGGGTTATAATTTTTGTCAATAAGGATTTGTTGAAGGCCATGTGGTTTGAGGCTCCAAAATCCAATATCCATGAATCATCTCTATTTTTGAACAATTATATGACAGTTTACTAAAATCAATTAAGGATGTACATGCAACAATACCTGCAAAGTTGGCAGTTGCAGAGGCTGAATTCACATTGATGGTACTTTCTCCTCCATTTCCTATCTGAAAGTGTTGTAGTAGGCTCATGATCTGCCCATACTGTTCCTGAGTCAGGTTAACATTTTGATTGTCCTTTTGTATATCAGATTCATATGTGATGGCATATCCACTTGCGGTCCATGTACATTAGCAATTGTCCTGTTTGTTTTGTTGAAACCACCACTAGGCCTGAAATTTTGATTTGAAGTGTGCTGGTTAAAACTATTGTTAGTCTTGAAGTTTTGTCCATAACTCTGAGGATATCCATGCAGCTTGTAGCACTTATCCTTCGTGTGTCCCGACTTCTTACAATACTCACACATTAGTCTTGACTTGTTTGTAGTTATTGCTAGGGGAGTAATTTGTTCTGTAACTGTTCTGCTTGAAAGTATTCACATTCAGAGAAGTTGATTCTAAGGCAAGCTGATTTTTCTTCTTGAACCAATAGTGAAAAAGCTTGTGCCATTGAAGGCAATGGATTCATCATTAAGATACTACCTCGCACCACAGTGTAGACCTCATTAAGTCCCATAAGAAAGTGTATTAATCGCCTATCTCGTTTTGCCTTGTGCATACTCTCTTTTGCTCCACATGTGCAATGACAAATGCATTAATTCTTAGCACTTAGATTACTCAGTTCTTCCCACAATTTCTTCATCCCAGTATAATACGCTGTGATGTCAAGAGAACCTTGGTAAAGATCATTAATCTCCTTCTGAATTTGATACAACTTTGCACCATTTGTCTGATCATATCGATCTTCCAATTCATTCCACAATTCTGTTGCATCATTCACATATTCCACGCTATCTGCAATTTCCTTGGATAATGGATTCAAAATCCACGATGTTACCATATCATCACATCTCTCCCAATATCGAAGCTTTTGAGAATCTGGATCTGGCTTTTTACATTCTCCATTGATAAAACCTACCTTCTTTTTCACAGAAAGTGCACGCAACACACTCCTCCTCCATGATCTGTATCCAACGCCATTAAAAGTAACTGATATTAACGTTGCACCAGGATTATCTGAGGGGTGCATGTACAAAGTACTACTCAGATCCACACTGGATTGACCATTGCCAATCGACAAATCAGCCTCTAAATCACTAGATCGTTCGTTTTCATCTAAAATCGCCATAACTGACTTGATTGAGATAAGTATTGAAGAATAAAACTATCAATTTGCAATTGAGATTTGTAGTCAAAGAAAAATTGTGAATCGTTCAAATGAATTCCCAAATGACTCGGATTTAGGTTTGCATGTGACAAAAAAACAAAAGGATCAGTGAATTGATCGATCAAAATATAGAACTACAGTTACCGGAGAAGAGATTCCCACCGTCTCTGATACCATAACAATTTTGAGTATTCTGCTGTGAGTGAGCTCGAACCAAGCTCCAATGGAGATTCTATGGAAATTTCTCAAAACATAAAAGCAACGACGTTGAGAGGAAGAAGAGAAAGGTGGAGGAAAGAATCTCAATTTTTACTCTTTAAATGCAAACTTATATACATGAGAGTTTTAACAAGAAAATAACGACCACTAACTAATCTACAGTTGGTATAACTAACTGCTAGATGGCAACTAACTGACTTAACAAACTTACACCTAATAATTAATAATTTTTGTATCTTAACAACTTGATCCTCAAGTTTCGCCTTGCGCAACTTCTTTATCAAAGTCATAGGCTTCTTCTTCAAACCCCTCTCGAACTTTCGGCGAGGACGAGCAAGGAAAGGTTTAACGAGCTCATTAGTAGACACGTTAATAAGAGCATCCTGATCCACTCCTCTATAGCTGAACTTCTTAAACATTCTCTTCTTTGGTTCAACGTCCGCCAGTGCTTTGGAGAGGCACTTACGACTAGGGTTTTGAGGAAAAGATTGATGGTGTTTTTATTATTGAAACAATAATAATACTAAGTATTTACACAAGAATGACTTTGTCCCTAACGTGAAGAAAATTAATCTACAAGTAAAAAATGAAATAGATACATACTACAAGAATTTTACATATTCTAATATTGAAATTAATTGTCCTTAATACTGAACTGATAGTTCTGATTTTCTAGAAAATAAGGTGTTTGACAAAAAAATATGGACATTTGGTTAAACTAATTAATTTTATATATCTATAATCGGTCTATATGGATGATGCTGAACAATGTCGGAAAAGAATAAATGCAACGTGTATTCAATGTTTCAATGACAATAACCGGAGAGGAATATCAAGCATTAAATAACAATAAATGACATTAATGTAAATAAGGTAATCTACAGTAAAATGTAGTGACACTTTGGGCGAGATGGTAACGTGGCGCTTGATGATAACTTACTGTTACTTCGATTAAAAGTGACGTTACGACACCATGCGTCATTATTACACGTTTTCCCGATGTATTGCGTCGTTTCCTGTGCCTCTTCCGTTTCGACATTTGTGCTGGGCATCAACGATTTATATTCTCGATTATGGTGCCCTGGATCTTATAAATAGGGATTCAAGACCCTTTTGCCTGATCCTTTATGATTTTCAAACATTGAATCTTCATCCATTCCTTCCTTCTTCTTTCATTGTTCCTTCTTTTGTTACCTTCATTCTTGCATCCATGTTTTCACCGGTCTTGATAACTTCCAATGTTTATACCTCATATGGGCTTATATCCTCCCCATATAAAAACGAGCAAAAATGGTTAACCCAACTAATTCAAAGGTATTACCTGATCCAGTCCCCTTGGTAGTTCGCATGCCTCCCACGATGAGAGGGCGGCCATGGTTGATGAAGATGACAACTTTCTAACGGTGGATGAAATTATCCCCCATAGGGAGAAGGCTAAGTATGACTTCTCTAAGTTGCCCGAAGATCACCCCGAAATCTCGGAGTCAATTGATGAAGGAGGAGGCCATTGCTGAGTGTAGGTCTAAATTCAAAATTCTCGCCCATATAGACCTCATCTCGGCGGGGCACGACGTGGTGCAAATACACCGCCCTGGATACATCGCCTTCTACGCATACCCCCTTTATGTAGATTATTCTTTTCCTATCCTTCCCCTAGTCGAAGATTTTTGCCTCTACTACCAGGTGTGCCCCGCTCAACTCTCCCCTTATATTTAAAACTCATCCGCATGATTTTGAAGTTCGCGGAGTTGGCCGGGGTCGAGGTGACCATTTCTCACTTGATACGTCTCTTCGCTCCTAGTTTCCATACAGGGCTAATGGATGACAAGGCCAACTGCCAGTTTTGTCTCAACTACTTCTACGTCAAAACCGAGGATGTGGTGGCAAATGCAAACGAATTTCCTGAACTTTGGAACTACGCTCGTAAGTACCTTTTCTTTTCTATTGCATTTTCTGTTGGTCGACTTCGGTTATACCAAATCTCATTTCTCTTTCTATGTAGCGAAGGCTGAACTCCCTGCTTTGGTCGAGGATATTCATGAGTAGGTTAGCCAAATCCTTACTCGTACAGTGGGATCCGCGAATGGTCGGACTTCCGCAATAAGTTCGGGCCCAATGGTTATAGTGGTGGACTAATGACACTTTATTACACATATTAGCAGTATGAAAATACCTCTTTATGGTACAACAACACTTAAATCCGCATTTCTACTACTATTGCTTTCCTTTTCTAGGAGACAATTGCCTGCTTAGTGACAAAACTTGTGTCTTTGAACCTCTCGCCAAATTCTATTATTGGGTGATAGGATCAAGCCAAATAGGAACAAAATGAAAGGTGATATATTCAGTTAACCATAATCTTCATACACGTACGGAGGAACAAGAAAGAAAGACGAGACACATCCTATCACGCCCTCGCAGAATCACGATTATGAGAATGGCCGACTACATAACCATAATTGAGATTCTACTACCGGCGTGTGCTCCATTAGTCACTAGAATAACCTGGGCTCTGATACCAACTTTGTCACGACCCAGTTTAGGATCATGACCAGCGCTTAGGAGCAAGTGCCCCCAAGTAAGACTTATCGATATTTTACAGAAAATCGGACAGAATTTTTCCTATTTTAGGACCATCCAAAATAAACATGTCTTAGAAATCAACACAATCAACCATATATAAATTATAATCCTCATCAACGAAGTGTTCCCAACTAATACCATCTCCAAATAAATACGATAAGAAAGCCTAATACAAGTCACAAGTCTATATTACTCATGACACTAACAAAAATGACTATGGAGTGACTCTAAGAGTTTCAAATAAAGGGACTTGACAAATAAAATAAAAATTCTTTGACCATGTGAATAAATGCGGGGCTCACCAGGAACTTTCAACTCGTGCACTCTAACCCTCGAAATACTCGTTTGTGTTACATGTTATCTCTATAAAAAATAGCGGGGAATGAGCTGCTAGCTCAGTGAGTAATAACACTTAACCACAACCATTTTTAATTGGGGACAGGTCAGAAAACATGCTTGTATAATAATAATAATAATCAGAAACTATCATAAAATAAAATTCCCTCTCAAAGAAATAAATAGAATAAGTCTATTCATGTGTTTCCTGTAACAGAAATCAATTTAATAAATCAACAATAAACTCGGCAATCATTGTGCCATAGCAAAATTTTATGTTTGGGAGGTTTCCAAGAAAGGATCATTTCTGTATCACTGTGTGGACCCCTTCGTAAAGGGAGTCAAATATCATTGTAGGTCCCTTCTCGAGGGAAAACTATAATTATATGCTAGTTCTACCTTCCCACCAGCGAGGGATGTAACTGTAATCGGTAATTTGTAAATACAAGGTACACTAGGTCTAACGAACCCGCCGTTAGCTACAGGATCCTTCAAAGTCTCCTCCCATTAATACTCTTTCTTGTAAACAGTCAATACTGGTATGAAAGCATTTTCAAAACAATAAAGGGAATGTCGTTTCTTATCAAATCATGTAATTTTATTTCGATGACAGTAAAAATATCTAGTAACAACGATAATATTTAAAACAACAATAATCTTCACAAATAACCATTTTGGTATCATAACGAATAAGGGACTTGTCCCGCATGAAATTTCAAAGCGTCGGTAACACATTTTTTTTCAAAATCATATATAAACCATGCATGTTATAAAAATACAAATTGCGGATGGGTTACTACTCACATTACTCGTGTCGCAATACCAAACACATCAAGCAATCTGTATGACTTCTTATCGATCCAAGTGCTCAATTCGTGTGAAATCTATAAGTCAATATAAGTTTATGTTACTATCTGCTAACCGCGAAATTCAGTAAGTTTAAGTGATAGCGAGTCACAATTCCAATTACCCATGTCTCAATGTTACTCAAAATACCATTTGTTAGACTACCTATGATGCTATCGAAACTAACTCTTAATAGCTTTTTTTTCTAGGTTCATGGTTATACATGAACTAGTTAATTTCACCATGAAAATTAATGTTACTGTTACCCACCACAGTTAAATACCAAACTTAATTCTAGTATTACATTTGAAGAGTTAAACAGTATGAAACCAAAATTCTTCCAGAAGACTTACATGTTATTTCTTGTAATTTCATATTTTAATTCTTTGATGCCAAACGGAGTACTTTTACTCAAGAAAAAGAACCGATGCGTCTTGCTCCTCTTCAAGCATCGTGTCCCAACAACAACTTGCTATTAAATTTCTCGTTCTCACTTTGCTTACGGATTAGATTTGTAGATATTTCACCAATTTTTCTTAGTTGTATTCTATTTGTTGGCTGTAAAGTCTCATTTCCGAACCCTTATCAAACCTCTGATGGGTTTTGGCCTCTTAAATTTCTTCATCCCTTTTCTATAGTTAAATGACCAATTTGTCATTGGTTAAAAATTACGGGTTATTACAACTGTTGCGCCTGAAAGCGACACTGATCCGTCATCTGGAGTTCCACCATCTACGGGAGTGATGAAAGGTGCTCCCTTTCTTGAAGTTAGGGTGAAGTCGGAGGGTCGTCTGTGGAGGTCGGCGATAACGTATTGAGGAGTGAGCCTTCGTCCTCAGTACTGGTTGATGTTCCTTCATCGGCCGAGGTGAGAGGCAAAGGCATTGCCAAGGATGGCTACGAAACCGGCTCTGACATTGACCCGATGAGGTGCGGATGTTGAGTGAGAGGTTCACCCGGGTGGAAGTGAGGTTGGAAGGTACTACTCGTACCATCGTGATCCCCATGGATCGCGACCTGCTGGTGAACACCGAAGAAGTGGTTCCTTCCTTGGGGCCCCTTTGCTTTGACGTGGAGTGTAAGACCCACGAAAAGCTGAACGATGCCGCCTTATCGTGGGCATAGCCGGCCTCGCCCTTAGGGTAATTCTTCCGACCTTTCTAGTTTCTATGCCTTGCACGTTATTTCTCGATAGCCTGATTCTCTTCCTCTTTTCTTATCTTGTTTTTTAGACCATCATATTGGAGGTTGAGAGTGCTCTTCGGGAGGAGAGGCGTAAAACTACTTTCAAGAGGATGGATAAGAAGTACCGAGAAGACCGCAACAAGCATCGTGAGATATGTAGGGGGTTCAGTGAGAGTGGAAACTTCCAAGCTATCCAAGACAAACTGAAACAGAAAGATGACGGGATGGTGAGAGTCATCACCAAGTACAGCGTCCTTGAAGGAGCTTTGGGGGATAAAGAAGAAGAGCTCGAAGTGAGCAAGGGAGTTGAGACCGAATGTGCAGACCTTCAGACCCAAGTGGTGTCTCTGCGGGCCGAACTCAAGCAATGTTCGATCAGGGCCGATGCTTTGAGTGACGAGGTCACCGAGAAGATGGCTGATTTGGAGAAGGCCGAGTTGGCTCGGTTTGCGGCTTTGGAAAAAGTAGAGGCTTTGGAGGATGCAATCCGCGTCCTCCGGTCCGAGTGGGTGAACAATTTGGAGACGTCTAGGCTTAGGGAGGAGCGTCTTGACGAGCAAATTGGAGGGCTAGAACAAGAGGTTTCAAACCTTGGTGATCGGATTGTCACCCTCGAGGCCGAGATGATGTAGTTGTTGGCTCAGTCCTCCTCCTCTCACACTTCTTCTTATCCTGATGTTCTGCAGGATTTATATGAGAAGTGGATCCACGTTGAGGCCTAGTTAGACATTTTAAGGGATTTAAAGATGACAGGGAGAGTTCCTGAGGCTGATTTTGAGGATGCTCGTGCTAAGGCATGTGCAACTCGGATCGCTTGTGGTTATGACTCTTCTACACCGGGGACTGACGATGGCGAGGAGGATTTGGATGGGATTGAGCAGGGTGCTTTGTACGAGGATGAGTACCCTGATGGCGATGGTGGAGATGGCGTTGCTGAGTAGTTATTCCCTTGTAATTGTCAATACTTTTGTGAGCGTTTGTTTAGACCTTGTAAAAAAATATTTTTGGAGTATGAAATGCTATTTTCGTTGTTTGTTTCCTTTTCTCTGTTTGGTCATGTATGCTTCTTTCCTTAGTTTTGCCGTTGGGTCGCTTTTAGTTGTAGAATCTCAGTTTGTATGTCCAACGACTTCTAATGCCGAACTTGGTAGTCGAAGCCTAGGGTCAATAAGTGTTGAACGAAGTCAAACATAGTTGGAGCTTAATTTGAAATGTAAGTTAATATATGCGAGATCGAACATAACCTACACTCAACAATGACCGAGGGTCGTATGAGCTTAACTATAAGGCGCAGTTGCCATGAACGAACCCGAATATGAATTCATGCAAGGTCGATGTTGTTTGCTTCGAACGAGATCGAGTGTTTTTAACTTCAAACGAGATCAAATGTCTTTTACTTCGAACAAGGTCGAATGTGTGTTTAATTCGAACGAGGTCGAATATTTTCTAATTCAAACGAGGTCAAATGTCTTTTAAGTCGAACGAGGCCGAATGTCTTTTAATTCGAACTAGGTCGAATGTCTTTTAATTCGAACAAGGTCGAATGTCTATTAGTTCAAACGAGGTCGAATGTCTTTTAACTCGAATGAGGTCGAATGTCTTTTAACTCGAACGAGGTCGAATGTCTTTTAATTCGAACGAGGTCGAATATCATTTGTTAATTTCGGTCGTGGGCCGGGTTGGTACATAGAAGATGTTCCAGCAAACGTACAATTATGTTTTGCTCATACTTGGAGAAATTTTAATATTTTTCGGGCTCACATTCTAGTCCCAGTCTATCTAGTCCCTTCATTGGGAGACCTGGAGGTATGTCGAGAGGTTGGGAAATGAACTGTTGTCCCTACTTTGACATGAAGTGTCCCCTTTATCGCCTCGTTAAAAATCTCTTTGAGAAGCCTAATTGGGACAAAACTCAAGTGAGGGAAAAAGAGTACGACTTAGAGGATGTTTGTTCTTAAAAGTTGAAGTACTTGAGGTGGGCGACGTTCCAGTTGTTTGGTAGTCGTTTTCCTTCTAATATTTCTAATGAAAAGACCCTTTGTTTGCTGTTGCTGTGATTTTGTATGGGCCTTCCCAGTTTGTTCCCAATTTTCCCTCCCGCGGATCTTTGCTTGCTTGTGTTTTGGCCTAGAGCACATAGTCCCCGACTTTAAGTGGTCTGATCTTGGCCTTTTTGTTGTAGTAGCGATCAACCTGTTATTTCTGGGCGATCATTCTTATGTAAGCCATGTCTCTGCGTTCTTTGGCTTCGTCGAGGTCTTGCCTTCTGTTTTCGTCATTCCTCGGCCCACTTTCATGGGAGTATCTCAAACTGGGCTCTCCGACTTTGACTGGTATTACTGCGTCAGTCCTGTAAACTAACGAGTATGGTGTTTCTCATGTGCTCGTTTTTTGCGCTATGCGATAGGCCCAAAACACTTCTGGCAGTAGTTTTGGCCAAAGTCCCTTGGCGTCCTCGAGCTTTTTCTTCATGATTTTAAGTATTGACTTATTGGAGGACTATGCTTGCCCGTTGCCCGCGGGGTGTTATGGGGTGGAGAGTATTCTTTTGATATTCCACTTTTCGAAGAATTTAGCGACCTTTGTTCCAGTGAACTAGGGTCCGCTGTCGCAACTGATTTCTTTGAGGCGGCTGAAGCGACACATAATGTTCTTCCATATGAAGGCGATCACTTCCTATTCGCGTATCTAAGTGAATGCTCCTGCTTCTACCCATTTAGAAAAATAGTTAATTAAAATCAAAAGGAAACTTACATTACCTCGTCCTGCGGGGAGAAGGCCGATGATGTCCATTCCCCACTTGATGAAAGGCCAGGGGGAAGTGGCCGAGTGGAGTTGCTCGCCTACTTGGTGAATCATTGGGCCGTATTTTTGGCATTGCTCGCATCTTTTTATGAAGTTTGCGGCCTCTTTTTTCATAGTGGGTCAGTAGTAACCTGCTCGTATGAGGCATTTGACCAGAGCTCGGTTGCCATAATGAGCCCCGATAATGGCCCTCGTGGACATCCCTTAGGACACGCCGAGTTTGATTCGGGACCAAGCATTTTGCTATGGGTCCGCCATACGTCCTCTCGTACAGGTCGTTCTGAATGATGTTGTATCTGGATGCTTGCATTTAAAGTTGTTTGGATTCTTTTGGTTAAACAAACCTTTTGGTTAAACTACTTTTAAATATGAACCTTTGGTTAAACTAATTAATTTTATATATGAGGGGTTAAGCTTAGTTAACAATAATAACTTCATATCTATAATTTGTCTACGTGAATGGTTTTGAACAGTGTCAGAAAAGAATAAATGCAATGTGTATTTAATGTTTCAATGGCAATAGTGGGAGAGGAATATCAAGCATATAAATAATAATAAATGGCATTAATGTAAATAAGGAGATTGATTCACCCAATATTGAATGACGTGGATGATTCTTCCTTCTCAGAATGATCAATGACAGATAACTATAAGGATATTGGAGACTTTATCGGATCCAATGAAAAAAGTATAGAATAATCAACAAAATGAATCTCTTTAGAAAGGTGATGTTTGTATTTATCTAGAGAATCTGTTTTTCAAGAATGTTCTTATTAGAGAATATTACATCCTTTTTACTTTGCTTCTCTTTGTATTTATAAGGACACCCCCCCCCCCCCCCCCCCCCCCCTCCCCAATTAACCCTAAAAGTACAAGTACAAAGAATATCCTACGGAATATTCTCTAAAAGATCCTATTGCTAAACTAGTCGTTACTACATTGTTACTGCTCCTTCTGATACTTGACCTCGACCATGATTGGTCACTCGGCGATGAGCCACATTGATTACTAGTCGACCTAGGCCAAATTACTTTTGGCATCATCACTTCGCATCGAACGCCCTTAGACAAATTTTGACCCAGACATAAGGAGGGCCCCAAGTACTTATACACGTAATATTAAGTTAACCACTATTGGAAAAAAAATAGTTGATCTTATAACAAATCCACATAAGTACTTATCTTTGTATATTGTGAATTAAATAAAACTCCGAGTTCAAGAGTAAGATATGACATGATGTGAAGAAATATAGGTAAATCACTTACATTTGAAAAAGAATTAAAAACATCATAGTAAAATAAAATACTAGTATACAAATAGGGTTGATTATTTAAAAGGAAATTATGCATTGCTTGAGAGGGTGGAAGAAAATGTCTAGAGTCTAAAGTTGGAGAGGCTAGTTGGTTTTCCACGAAAAGCTTGACGGGTGGATAGGGAATGATTTTCATCCGATTTCACAAATATTATAGATATAAGTGATATGTTTCTGTTTGTTTTAGTGCAAAATGAAGTCCCTTCATTCTAACTAAATTAATTGAAATTTTATTTAGTATATGCAATTTCAAGTATATACTCAAGAAAACTATTAAAAAATCTTCTTTCTGTAAACAAAAATGAGAATTTTGTGATATTTTACCTAACTTTTCTAGTAGAACAAAGAGCACAAAAAACCTACGTTCGTAAACAACCTAGAAAACTTGCACAAGAATGATATTTTGAGTTAATGTCAGTCCTATATTTCACTTTCACAATCTTCATACGTTAACACATGACTAACATTATTTATTCTTACCCTTGTAGTTTAGTAATCATATCATTATTGGATGGTAAATATTTTCCACATTTATGATGTGTTTGGTATGACGGAAATTGTTTTTCGTGAAAAATGATTTCTTGGCAAACAAGTATTAATCTTATTCATTTTCCGGTGTTTGGTACGCAAGTCAAGGAAAATATTTTCTCAAGAGTATTCATAAATAATTTTGATACAATAAACATGAAGCCATAAACTTTCGAACTAACAACTTTCCTGTCACGACCCAATTTTCCCTCCGCTGGGTATCGTGACGGCACCTAGTCTTAGGGACTAGGTAAACCTAACATTTAGTAAACATAAATAAAATATTGAAACTTTTGAATGCTTCTCGATAAAAAAAATCTCTATACATTACATATCATCCCAAAACCCGGTAAGTACAAGTCATAAGCTTTAGAGAATCTACACTAACATCTTTAAATACCACCGTTCAGAATAAATACAACAGTGTATGAATACTACTTGTAAGACGGTGACTCCGAAACAGCGAATGCTGGAGCGGTTTTACCTCGAGTCTCCACAACAGCAACCGCGCTGCTAGATATCGATCAACTTCTATGCAAAAACCAGGGATCTGCACAAAAAAATATGCAGAAAAGTAGCATGAGCACACCACAACGGTGCCCAGTAAGTATCAAGACTAACCTAGGTAGAGTAGTGACCAGGACTAGTCAAGACACCCACTGGTCTAATAAATTAAACAGACATACGTATAGGAATGACATGACATGACACCTGTCTAATGACTACACCATAAAATTATCAACATAACAAGTACAAAGCGGAAGGAAGATACAACAAATAACACAGAACATCGTAATATTACACAGAAGAAAGGACGGGGGGTGCGAATCAAAAGAGGAAACCACAACACGGTAAAACCAATAGTAACTCAGTACTGCCATAATTTCCCCCTCAAGCCTTAGCCAACAACTCTTACAATTTAGTCAGTTCTTCGAGTGAAACCTTTAAATCGTAAGTTTATATTGAAAGCTTTAAAAATATAATCATTTCGTTTTGAGTAAAGTCTCCTTCGAAATACACTTCCTCCAACGATATATAAATATACCGTATAAAACAAAAACCTCAAACACAAATTCTTTTCAATAAAAGCTTTTCAAATGTACCTTTCTAGTAACTGTTTTTCAATCACCCTTCGTGCTTTTACACTCAATAATATGGCACGACATCACCCTTCGTGCTTTTAATTTCAATAATATGTCACAGCATCAACCTTCGTGCTTTTCACTCTTTCCTCACATGATAATAAATGTAAACAATGGCACGGCATCACCCTTCGTGCCTTACACTTTTTCCTCACATGATAACGAATATAAACAATGTCACGACATCACCCTTCGTGTTTTACACTCTTTGCTCACATGATAATGAATATAAACAATGGCACGGCATCACTCTTTTGTGCTTTACACTCCTTCCTCACATGATAATGCATATAAAATGGCACGACATCACCCTTCGTGCTTTACACTTTTTCTCACCCAAACAAATGAAATGATAGCATTCAGACAAGGGAATCATCAACATAAACAATCATAGAAATCATGTTGTCTCGGCAAGGGAGTCAACAATGAAAAAACAACATCACCAACATCATGAACAATAATAGAAACCATATTGTCCCGACAAGGGAGTCAACAATGGAAACAATATCGTCAACAACATAAACAATAATAGAACCCACACTGTCCCGGCAAGGGAGTCAACAATGGAAACAATATCATCCCGGCAAGGGAAACAGCTATAACCAATCTCACTTAAACAATTAGCTTCACGGAATAAACTCAGTTTGAACAATGCTCAGTAATAGGCAACACCAAGGAAATACCATCAACACGGATGATTATCAACTAAACCTAAGTAGAACTTAAGGGAAAATCATATAATTCACAATGTACGACTTACAGGCATGCTTGGCACCAATGTATAGATATTCTAATTTATGATAAACAATTATAGGGCGAGATTATACTAGTTCTAGTGAAATAGGCAGTTTATGAAGGAAGATAAGGCACACCAGTAGGAAAGGTAAAGGCTTCATCTAAGTCAATTAAGATCAAATAAGAAACAAGGAACACTAAGAAAGTAATTTCTAATTTGAATAGAAATAAATGAAACTAGCAATCAAGAACTCAAATGTAACAATTACAACTTCATACACGGGGAATATAAGGACCTACGAATCCTAAAAGGCCAACCTATTTGCAAATAAATTCGAGTACGCACTCGTCACCTCGCGTACACGGGCCACAATCAACATAGAAGACACAATCCTAAGGGGTAGTTCCCCCACACAAGTTTAGGCAAGATACTTACCTCAAAGACGACAACCCCGTACTCTAAATTGATTTCTCGGGCGAAAAGACCTTCGGACGGCTCAAAATCAACTAGAGTAACTTCAAAACACACATAAAATATATAAGGAACTATTCCGAATAATAAAGTTTCAATGTTTACAAAATTATAAAAATTGACCCAAAAGTTGACCTCTGGGCCCGCACCTCGAAACCCAACAAATTTTACCAAAAACCGAACACCCATTCCGATATGAGTTCAACCATACAAATTTTATCAAATTCCGATATCATTTGATCCCTCAAATCATAATATTTTTCAATTTAGAAATTTGCTTTCAAAATTCACATTTTTCCTCAACTCAAAACATAATTTAAATGATAAAAACAAGGACTACTTCATGAAAATATATTTAATTCTAGTGGAAGAACACTTACACATTTGATTTGTGTGAAAAACCCTCAAAGAATCGCAAAGAATCGAGCTCTAGAAGTCAAATTTATGTTAAAAATGGTAAAACCCCCGATTTTGAAAACTTATATTTTGCTCAGATTTTTAAAGTATCGCGATCGCGTGAAATTATTTGTGATGGCGTAGAGGAAAAATAGCACTGGTCAAAAATGTCCTATGCGTCGCGAAGGTACATATGCGATCGCATATAAGAAATTATCTGTTGTCCCCAACACCACCCTACGCGATCGCGAAGCACGGAATGCGATCGCGTAAAAGAGGTAATCTGATGCGATCGGAATGCGACCCGAAGCTTATCCGTAACACACCCGAGACTCCCAGGACCCCGTCTAATTGCACGAACAAGTCTTATAACCTAACATAGACTCGCTCGAGGTTTCAAATCACATAAAACAACACCAAAACGACGAATCAAACCAAGAAACCAACTTATAGATTTTCATAACTTCAAATATCAAGACTCGCGTCGAAACCTATCAATTTAACCCGGAATGACGTGAAATTTTACAGACAAATCATAAATGACACGACGGACCTACAGCCACTCTGGGAATTTCGTTCTGAGCCCGATATCAAAATTTTACCTATCGGCCGAAATTGCTGAAATTCTATGTTTCGCCAAATTACCTCAAATTACTCTACGGACTCCCAAAACCAATTCCGGACGCGCGCCTAAGTCCAAAATCATCATACGAAGCTGTTGACATCACCCAAAACTCATTCCGAGACAGTTTACACAAAAGTCAAACCTCCGGTCAACTCCCTTCATCCAAGCTTCAAAATTTGAGATTTTTTTCTCCCAATTCGACTCCGGATCATCCGGTAACTGAATCTAACCATGCACGCAGGTCGATATACACTATGTGGAGATATTCATGACTTTACGCCACCGAATGGAGTCTAAATTCTCAAAATGACCGGTCGGGTCGTTACATTTCCGAACCCACAAATTTCATAAACTTCTGAACCGCAAAACTTTCGAAACCGCGAAATTTCGAACCCGTAAACTTTATAACTTCTGAACCCGTAAACTTCAAAACACATAAACCTCCGAACTCATAACTTTTGGAACTTGTAAAATTTTGAACATGTAAACCGAAAGATGAAAAAAGTAAAACTGAAAATATATTTAAAAATATATTTT